>JAHTLZ010000161.1:1528725-1559108 GCA_023846285.1 Phrynocephalus versicolor | reverse complement strand
GTGTGTGTGTGTGTGTGTGTGTGTGTGTGTGTGTGTGTGTGTGTGTGACAGAGAGAGAGAGAGAGAGAGAGAGAGAGAGAGAGAGAGAGACCGAGTGCCTGTTGCGGGGAGATCCGAGTCTAGACTACACAGCCATCAGACGACCCGTCGGGTGGGTGCAAAAGCCCTCCCCGCGTTTCCTTTCACAGGAAGGGCAAGAGACACAAGCTTGGCTCCGCATTAAAGACTCCTAGACAGATGCGGGGCCAACGGGCCGTTTCCGTAGGGAAAGCCAGTGGTGCCCCGGCGCAGCTTTTCCTGAAAGGGTCCGTGCCCAGCCGTTTCCAAAACAAGGTTTCCAGGCTCAGGAAGCGGAGGTACACCGCAGGCAGCCCTTGTTCTTCATTCCTACTATTGCAACGTAGCTACTACGTCTACCGCCAGGGTTTCTCGCTTTCCATTCTCTCCTAATAACAACACCGGGAGTGTGAGAGTTCGACTTGGAAAGAGGAACCCACGGAAAACGAAGCGCGGAGCTCCGCTCGCTTTCCAACAGAGGCGCTTACCAGGAAAAACCTTCAATGCCCAGGCAAGCAAACCCGTCTTCAGCCTACGCCGAACGAAAGTCTCCGCCTAGTAAGTAAGCGAGCTTCCGTAAAAAAAGGCATCCTTCCTTAGCGTCTAAGCACAGCCTTGCTTGCTTGCTTGCTACCTAGCCACCGAACCGTCTCAGCGGGTCGAAGGGGGCTTCCCTTCGGCTTCTGGCGCCCGCCCTTCTTACCTCTTGCTCGCGGAAAGACTGGTTCTGGGCATCGATCACCCGGATCGTCCTCTTGATGGGGAGCAGCCCCCCGGCGTCATCGTGGGCCACCATGTCCCCCCTACTCCTCTTCTTCGCCAAGGCTCTTCTTGCGCGTCGCGGGGTCGCTTTAAATCCACTGGCCCGCGCGGCTACTCTTGCCCTGGGTCCCGGTCCACCCGCACCGCCATCGCCTGCCTGCCCGCCCGCCCAGGTGAGGCGCTTTAACCGGCTCTGAGCGGGCGAGCCCGAGGCGCGCAGCCCAAGAGGCGAGGGGCGGGGCCAGCCGAGGGGAGGGGCTTCCCCGACGCCGAACGCCATTGGCCAGCTGGCAGCGGCGGAGACACGCCCACTCGTCTCCGATTCCACCTGGACCCAGGAGCCGCGGGGAGGAGGCCCGCGCAGCCGCACGTGTTGTCCCCGAGCGAGAGGCGCTTGGCGCCAAGACGGAGGAGGGAACCCGACCCCCCCGCAAAAGGGTCCCGACCCCCCCCACCTTCGTCCTTGAAAGGGGTAGGCGCCCCCTTGCCTGCCTTTAGCTGCTCTCGAGTTAGGGCGATCCTATGAAGGAGCAGAAACCTCCCTAGCGAAACCTTTATGAGACGCTTAATATAATATAATAATATATCATATCATATCATATCATATCATATAAGCTAAATAAATAGTTTCTCCTCCAAGCCCTCTTGCAAACTAAAGCTGTGCGCGCGGGGGTTCCCTTCCTTTACCGAGTCCAGCCATCTAAGAGGCCCTCCTCTTTTTCCTACCGTCTCCCATTTTCCCACCGAGTCTTCCCGTGATTCATCCACCATGCAATAATACTCTCAGCTTTAATCATCTTAGCTTCTAAGGAGAAGCAGGTGCGCCAAGAAATCCTTTCTCTCCCCAGCTGAATTAGGGCCAATGCGCTCTGGCACGCACTCTTGGAGAGACCCAAAATAGTGGGATCGAGGTCAGCTGTTAACACTAGCCCAAAGCCTTTCACATTCCCATACCTTTCAGAGGAATCGGCTATGGCTTCCACCATCCCCAACAGCCCTGCGGGTTGGTGGTTGGTGGGACTTGTGGTGCTAAACATCTGGAGGACAACAGGTGGAGGGGAAGGATGCCCAGCCTTGTAGGTTTAATACAAAATGAAGTTGCTCACTAGGATCAGTGGACCTTACTGCCAAGAAAATATGCACAAGATTGCCACTGCGTAACCCAATTTAGTAGTTCCACTAAAAGTGGCAAGGTTCTTTTTTCAAATACAGTGGACCCTCGTATAACAAGCAATTTAACAGAAAATCTGCTTAAAAAGGAAAAAAAATCCAGAAATAGGTGGATATCGCTTCAGACTCGCCTATGGCACGAATCCGTACAACAGAAAAACGGTCGTGATTAGGGATTAATCTGTTTTCACTATCACTATAAAAACTATAGGAATGTCTGAACAAAAATGTACCGTGCTCTAGGGTGGTAGTCTGATGTACATTTGCTTAGAAAGAACGCTGCAAGCCCAAGTGAAACTTTGTACTGTTAAAACACAAACTGGATCCGGTTTCACAAATGCTGCCCGATGCATCTGTTTGAGAGGAAGACTTTCTACTCACAGGGGTTTTACTTCTAAGTAAATACACAAAGCTGCAGGCGAAAACTGTGCTGCTTCTCTGGTCAGAGGTTCCAAGACAGGAAGCGAGGGTTGTGGCACAGGCCGTGGGGTGATGGAACTAGCTGTTTGAAGCTGACGGTAGCTTTCCTACCACTGTGTGACGCGAGGCCTCTTCTGAAATGGCATCTTTTACATACCTCTACATTGGAGAAACTAAACAGCCATTAAACAGAAGAATGGCCCAACATAGGAGAGGTAACAGCTCAGGACCAGAATCAGCAGTACACCTCCATTTGAAGGAAAAAGGCCACTCTTTCAAAGATGAGGATGTACACATATTAGACAAAGAAGAGAGGTGGTTTGAGAGAGGAGTAAGGGAAGCCATCCATGTTAGCATTGAAAATCCCTCCCTCAACAGAGGTGGGGGGCTCCGGCATAGTCTATCTGCTACTTATCAGGCTGTGCTTTCCACAGTACCCAGGCAAATCAAGGAGCCTTCACCACCAGGTCACAGCTAACGACCCATTCTTGATGGGTTTCAGCACATTAGGCCATTGTTTACCTTAAAGCCATGGACACTAATGTCTCCCTAACGAGCCTATTCAGGCTTTGTTCATCTTATGAGCCAATCAGACCAGGGGACAAGAGGTCAAGCTGACTATAAGAAGGTCTCTTGCACTAGCTGTATTCAGACCGATGAAGCTGTTTGGATGAACAGCGAAACGTTTCTCTCTCTCAAAAAGAAGTCCAGTAGCCATGACTCAACTCCCAGATAAACACACCTGGATGACTGAGAATCTTCACAGACATCTTTTACATAGTGAGTTCACAACCAAATACTCCGAAAGGCAGCCTGGTGAATATATAAATCATCTGGTTTCGCTGAGCAGCACAATCCTCCTTATGCGGTGTCATGTCGCTTCAATTTATGGCCACCTCATAAATGAGTTACTCTCCAAAACAGCCTCTCCACAAATGCCTGGGCTCAGCTCTTGCAAATTCAAGCCCATGGCTTCTTTTACGGCACCAGTCCATCTTGTATTTGGTCTTCCTCTTTTCCTGATGCTTTCCACCTTTCCCAGCATGACTGTGTTGTGTTTTCCAGAGAATCCTGCCTTCTCAGGATGTGCCCAAGATAAGACAGCCTCAATTTCAACATTCTTTGTTACTGTCCCGGTATTCGTACCCATACGTGGTGATAACAAATACAAGAGGCATGGTCTTGGTCTCCAATGACATCTCCTTATCGTTGATAATCTTGTCTAATTCTTTCACTGCTGCCCTTCCATGTCTCAGTCTTCTGATTTCTTGGCCACACTCAAGTCATATCTTTCAATTGTTCTGATTTAGCTTCTTAATGTTCAACTGCAGTCCTGCTCCAGCACTTTCTTCTTTTTACTAAAAGTCATTTCACAAAGAGAGTAATGTGATTCAGGGAAGATAAGTCACCTACTAGCCTTGTAAAAATTGGACTTACAAAATATACAGGCATTATTAGAGCACAAGGCCAACATATAGTGCCAATTCCAAAGAAACTATTTCTGGTACAACACTCAGTTTGGGGAGCGTTTTTAGGGTTCAAATCCTATGGACTTATATTCGAGAACAATTCCTGCTGAATTGTGTCTGGTGTGCTTTTAAGCAGAAACATGCTAGGGCTGACTTCAGAAGTGATCAGGTACCAAAGACATAACTTTACCCCACTAGCCCATGCTCTGATGACAACCCCATTGGATTACAACAATGCCTTTTAATTGGGTTTTTCTTTCAAAGGACTGCCTGGAAGTTACAACGAAGGCTGTACGGGCCGTATTCCAACCGTTCTGAAAACTCTGCGCCTGCTGCCGCTGAGTGTCTGGGACCAGTTTCAGAGTGATGGCACTCATTCAGAAAGCCCTGAACAGCCGAGGACATAGAAGATACTTAAAGGACTGGCTCTCCAAGTCCCATCTGTCAAGAGATTAAGAGGAGAGGGAGGCTTTACTGGTGGGTTTCCTGGGGGAAATAACTTGAAAAGCTGAGGTAGGAAGTGCAACCTCCTGAAGGCCAAACTTCCTGTCTGTAGTACAGCTCCAACTGGCTTCCACGTGATTTTTATTTATGTCTCATACCTGTTTCTGCAGGCTTCTGGAGGACTGTAAACACAGATGACATCTTAATTGCTGCTAGTTAAAAATTTTTGTTTTGACGGTTTGTGCTTTTTGTCTCTTTGGGATTTGTTTTAATGCTCTCTTTAATTTTATTGAGATTAAATGCAGCTCTGGGTTATTTCAGAAGGAGAAACAAGTCAAAAATTGATAAATAATTTCAGGAGATATATTCTTCCTCAAGCCCAATGCCTATTTGTCCCAAAAGAATGCTTCCCACCGTGACAAACCACACACCCCATGGGAAGCCCACAAGGAGGGCAACTGCACCCTCTTTGCCATGTTCACCAACCAACTGGCCTCTGCAAGTGGGGTGAATGTATTTCTTCTTTTTTTGAAGTTCCACAGGTGAGGCTAAACTTGCTTTGCTTTCCTTCCTCGAGTTCTGTAGGTTTGGGGGGGGGTCCCTTTCTTTTTTATAATGTTTTCAAATGCAAATATTATTTAAAACAGTGACAGTAATGACAATAAAAACTCTAAATATGGCATTAAAGCAAAGAAAAGGAGCAAGAATAGTTTGCTACTAGCAATTGATGTGCCCTGAACTGGCCCAAGCCATCCAGGTGGGCTGCCTCCACTACAGGTTTCTTCTCTACCATCCATTTCTTCAACTGAAAAGATAGTTGCTGCTATTAAAAGGACCTCTTCTCCCTGTCCCATTTTGTCTGCACAAAGTTGTCTCCTCCTCATTTGGATCCACACTGTGGCAACATCACCCAAGACAGACAATGTAATGCTGAACTTGGTCCATCAAAATCTCAATCCAGATCCTCCCCAGCAAAAATCATGCAATTCATTGTATGATCTTCAGCCAGTTCCCTAATTTGAACAGCACTTAATGGACAAATGGGGCGGGGGAGGAGATCCCTATGCACAGTCAGTCACTGGCTGGTCTTCCTTGGAGGAAGGCCATGTTATAAATGTGATGGATAGAAACAAATTCTGACTGTCCAGAATTCTGCTGGTATTCACATAATGTTGGCATAACCCATCACAAGTGCTATAATTGACAAAACGTTATGTCTCTGTCAACTGCCTCATTGCATGTCTGACTGTGCAACCTAGTCGGGCATAGCATCTCAACAACCAGTGTTAGCAAGTTTAGTGAAACCTTACACAAACATCACTGTCATCGAGAGAGCAACCGTATACAAATTGGTCAGAAGGCCTCATAGGCTCAGTAAGCAAATAATGTACATATGTAAAGATCCCATCTCTCAAGTGTCAAAACAACAACTATGCAGAAATGTCACACTGGCATTTGAAGAAAAGGGCTCCCATCTACAAATGCCGATGCCAGATAAAACTTCCCAGTCCTTAAAGTGCCACAAGATGCTTTAGCCTAATTATGTTTGCCAGTTCCAACTGGAATAGACGCACAGAATCAGTTGTTGAATGATGTCGTGGCCACACCCCTCTCCTCTAGTTGGGAGTAGCAACTGGATTCTGGACATTGCTTTTTATTTTTATTTTTATTTTTTTGCTGAAACGGACAATCGCAACTACCCCCTTGGGAATGTTTGAAGTATTGGAGTAAGCATATGCCTACATCCTGAAAAAACTGCATGACCTCTACCATCTCAAATAGATTCATAGCCTGGCAGTTGATCAGAGTTATCATCAGCCTTGATTAATGGAATTAAGGCCTCGCATGCAGATCACTCCTATAGATGTTTACTCAGATGTTTACTCAGAAGTAATTCCCATGGACATCTATGGAACCGATCCTACATATATGCAGACTTAAACATATTTATTCATGCATTATGAGGCCTTGTCCTTGGCTGGTACAAGATCTGACTGTTCCTAATGAGATAAAAGTTATTTGTTGTAGATTAGCCCTGCTTCCCTTCAGTGTCCAAATACAAAAGTGGTCAGGATTTGCAAACCTACATGGAATGAGAAAGAAACCAAACTAAATTACTCTATTACTAGGTGTTCTCTTGCAACATGTCTCCGTCTGCTACATTGCCTTTTCAGGGGACTCATGAAACTGGAGCCCCAAATCAATAAATCTTGCTCTCCGCTTTGTTCTCAGCCAGCCGGCCTGAGTTGGATATGTCAACGTTGACCTGGTGTTCTGCTGGAAACAATACTATGTCTGTTGTAGGAGAGTCAAAAAGATTAAAAAAACTCAGCACCTCTGGAAGATCCAACAGGAAAGAAACAATTATACCAGGACATAAGTCTAACGGAAACTGATTTGGGGGATTTAGTTCGTCTGTTCCAATATCTACGTTCTAGGTGTGTAGGATACATGACTCCCCTTTTCTCCCTTGGACATGTCAATGAGCCAGCTCAAGCTATTTTGCTTCTTTAAAGCTGATGATCTGAGAATGATTTATAAAGCTCCGTATGGTTCAAGTTTCTGGATGGACTGTATCTTCTCATAGAACCCTTCTCGGCTGCTAAGATCTTCAGGAGGCCCTTTGCTCAGTTCTGTTGTTCTCAAAGCCCTAGAATCCTAGAATTGGAAGGGGCCCCTCAGGACTTTGAGTCCAAAGCCTTGCTTAATGCAAGAATCCAAATCAAAGCAGATCAGATATATGGGTGCCCAATTTTCCCTTGAAGGCTTCCAGTGCTGGATTGCTCACTACCTCCTGAAGCCATTAGCTGCATCATCGTACTGCTCTATCAGTTAAGAAGTTTTTTCCTGATATTGTAGCTTGAGCCCCTTATTACATTTCCTTCACTTTGGAATGATTGAGAACAGATCCTATCCCTCTTCTGGAAGACTGTCTTTCAAGGATTTGAAAAGTGCTGTCATATTCTCTCCCCTCCTCCCAGTCTTCTTTTCTCCAGGCTAAACATGCCCAGGTCCTTCAGCATCTCCTTATAAGAGCTTGGTTTTCAGTCCCCTAATCATCCTTCTTGCCCTGCTCTGAATTTATTCCAGTTTGTCAGCATCCTTCTCAAAGTGTGCTGTATGGAACTGGCCAGTACTCGAGATGAGACTTAACTAGCGCCAAGTAGAGGTGAACTAGTACCTAACAGGATTTGGACACTATACTTCTCTCAACGTTTCCGCATTTCCCTTTTTACAGACACATCACACTATATTCATATTCAGCTTTTGATTTACAACAATTCAAAGGTCCTCCTCACTCATATATATCATCACTGAGCATCTTGTTACGGTCCATTGGGGGGGGGGCATAGTTGTAGAACTCTTAAGGTGTTAGCTGTTCCACCCAATGTTATCTACAAATCTATTAAGTATTTCCTGCACTCCCTCATCCTAGTGAATAAAATGTTGAGGAGCACAAAGCGCAGGACTGAGCCCTTTGGTAACTCACTTGTTACCTTCTCCAGTCTGAGAAGGAGCCACTGATAAGCACGATTTTAGTATGGTTCTGTAGCCAACTCCAAATCCTCCTGACAGTTGTTCTATCCCGTCCACATCTAGTTAGTTTGCTGATCAGAATATCATGGAGCACTTTGTCAAAGGCTTTGCTGAAGTTAAGATACAGTATATTACATGTTTGATCGAGACACAAGAGACGGCCTTCTTTCAGTGGCTACCCCCAGGCTGTGGAATGCTCAGGTTACATTGGCCCTCCCCATTTTATCATTAAAATCAGCCTTTTAAGGCTGGCTTTCCAGAACCAAACATGGCAAGACTTGAGTCCTTTTTTGGATGCTGGAAATGTGTTCTTTCTAAGTATATTTTTAAAGGTTTTAAAATGTTTTGATCTCAATTGCCATTATATATTTAGGTTCCCCCCCCACCCCCCCACCCCAAACTTGTAATATATTGTGTTTTTAGTCAAAACTGTGTCAGTGCCATCCGGGAAATGCCTTATGCAGTTGAGCTTATTCTGGGCTTAAGGAACCATAATTCATCTTGTGGCACCCAAGGGAACATTTGCTGCCTAGAGGCTGCTTGGTAATGGGGCAGCTAAAAAAAAACCTGTAAATAAACATCAGAGGGGGAAAGCTCAATTCTACTGAGTGAGGGACATTCCTGTACTGTCAACAGGGCGCTACAGCAACTATGTAAGAAGCAGAACAGATTGCCATTCTGGGAGACCAACATTTCTGTGTGGATCTTGGTGCCATATTTATGCCTGCTCCCCACCCCCCCACCCTCCAAAAAGGAATCTCTTACTAGAATAAGAACGGAGGGCTTACTTGTTTATTGTTTCAGCTTGCAACTTAGGTGAGGGGGTAAGGAAAGCATGCTAGGCATTTAATTAGGCTCTTAATTAATGGCATTTCTCAGATGCTGTCCTTTCGCAAAGCAATGTGTAAACATAATTCGAGCCCTGCCAAGACTCAAGGAATCCCATCCTAAAGCTCAGTTAGCAGGGTCACAAGCGGGGATCTGGCCACAGCCAAAATATGATCCCTCCAAAGTCAAGGAGCCAAGCACCCCTCCTTTGGTTCTCAGGACTTATTTGCACAGAAGCTGCCTTAGACCTCAGCAGCAAGTCACACTCCGTGGCTCCTCAAAAGAGCATTTACTACATATTCATTACATTTATATACCGCACCATCTAGCAACACGGCGACCCCTCATGATGAGGTTGCACAAACAATGCATAAAGGCTGTCTCTGCTCCAGTCCCTAACACTCCCCCTGACTTGCCAGAGTGTCCTTCCCCCAAACCATCTACCTGCACCACCAGATCCTCCCAGGTCATGCTCCACCAGGTTGCCACACTGAAGGAGGCCAGGAAAACATCCCTAGAAGTTGGGCCTTCTTGACTGTGCCACTAGCCCGGTGGAAATGGCTCCCAGGCAATTTATGCCTGCCTCTCCCCACCCCCACCCCCGCCTGCCTGCCTTCAAGATGCAGCTCCTCATTGAGGCCGCTGACAGCAACCTCATATGAATTTGGCACTAGCCCATCCCACGCTGGGATGGGTAACATTTGTGCTATCTTGACTCGGTGATGTTTCCACTGATACAATGTTTTCTATTTTATCACTCTTATTATTTGATTTGCTGTCATCCTGTTTCATCTTATCTGTTTTATGAACTGCCCAGAATAGTGCCTTGCACTAATGGGGAAAATATAGAAATCTACGAAATGAAACTAAACAAATAGAACATCTTGCAATAACAAAGCATCAAGAGCCCTGTCTTAGTCCTTGAAGGTTAGCAGACTAGCCAAATGGCTATTAGGCTACAGGTTTACAGGGCAGGACTTCCACTTCGGAAAATACCAACCGTATTGCAACCTTCAGGTTATACATTTCCCTATTTTTCTTCCACTTCACATGAAGAAAAGGGGTGGCATCATTAAAACAAGGAACAATGCCATCGCCAGCACCGTTTTCAACACTTAGCATCTGATTGTGGCTTTACTATTTTAAAACAGTTTCTCTGTTGCCATTCTTGGGATTGATTTGCTGAGGACTAGTTGCTTGGTTTTCTTTCTTTCTTTTTTTAAGCAGAAAGGCGGCACAGAAATAGGCCAATGGAAATAACAGGTGAGCGGCCTGTACCACTGCAGTGCAGGAACATGTAACAAACACATCATTTGGTCCTCACATGGACATATATTTGATTCAAGACCTTTGAAAGATTTCCTTTGCTTTCTGCCTTTACTCCTGTACTCTTACAAAAACCACTGCTTTGAAAGAGTCACGTGAAGTTGGTTTGGCTAGGCACCCAGAACCTAAAAAACACTGGGTTCTTCGTCTCAGAAGCAAACGGATTCACAGCCTCCCCAAACGACAAGGAATCACAACAAAGCTATCTCTTTTCCTTCTCCCACCCAGTGATAACGGACACAGGACCATGTGATTCTGGGAAGCTGGATAAGGGTGTGAAAAACGTCATATTCTATTATTAGAGCAATGGTTACAAACATACAAGAAATCACACCCACTCATTTGTTCTAAAATTGTTTCAACTTCACTGTCTTGCAGGGGTCCTCAACCTAAGGACCCGGGGCCGGATGCGGCTCCCGGGGGCCTTGAATCCGGCCCCTGGGACCAATAGCAGACCCACCCACCCACCCCCTGCTTCAAGAGCAAGCCAGCCTCCGCAGCTGCTTCTAATGCTGGGGCAGTTCAAAGCGGTGGGCTATGTCACTTCCCCCACTCCCCCCACCCACTGCCCTGATGACTGGCACGCTGGCTAGTGGGGCAGTTCAAAGTGGGACGGCCAGGGCAAGGTGCCCTGCTCTCTCCACCTGCCGCCCAGATAGTTGGGGGGGGGCATTGCTGGGCCCCCTGAAATGAAGTGATCATGGGCTGATTATTGGGGGGGGCTCCGCCCACTTGCCCCTCCCCCCCTTTTTCCCATGTCGGCCTTTTTTTTCCTTTTGACTGTGGTTTGGCCCCCAGTGGTGTCTGGGTGGTGGTGGAGCGGGCCGCTGTTTGAATACTTTGAGGACCCCTCGTCTTCAGCTTTAATCTCTACCCCACTTGTCAGAGGAAAAGGTATGAAGCAAAAATAAACCAGTCTAGAGGAGGCGGTGGGCCTCTCATCTAATTTCCACCAGGAAAACAGCACCGCCTGAAGATTTAGGCCGCAGAGATTTTCACTGAAGTATGTTATATTAATGCCAAATAAATCTATTAATTTATTTGTTCAATTTAGGGTACATCCCACTCTTCATCCAGTGAACTCAAAGTATGTGGCCCTTTCCTCCCCATTTTATCTTCACAACAGACAAAATCCACCACCTGCAGAAAAGGTGATGATGTCACCGGCAGAAGATTTTCAGTCCTTACAGACTTATTCGTTTCAGCTCATGTCTCCCAGAACCGTCTGTGCAATGAAATGGACTACATCATGAGCCTGGCCATCTGTGGGAGTCAAGGAAGAAGTCTTTTAATTACAAAAAGCTCCTCCTCTCACTGCAGTTGTAACTTATGCAACAGGATTTTAGCCTATGACTCTTACAAGGATTGTTCATGGCTGGGAGAGGAACTGGTCCAAGATCATCCAATGACCTTCAAGCTGAGTGGGGATTTGGAAAACAGGCCTTCCAAGTTCTAGTCCATCATTTTAACCGTTACACCACACTGGCTCTTTGACTTTTAAATAGAAGTAGTATGTCAAATGTAGTCATGTTGTGATTTGGAATAAGTGACTAGGTGTGCTGGTATTTCTTAATAGAGCGGACACTTGTACAACAAACAGTTTGTATAACATAAAATCTGTACAACAAAAAATTCCAGAGATAGGGGAAATTTGCTCAACAGAATCCCCTATGGGGAGAATCTGTACAACATAAAAATGGCCACGATTAGGGAATCACTCAGTTTTCAATGCATTCCTATGGGAAATTTGTATAAAGGAAAATTTGCTGAACAGAATTTCATTTGGAATGAATTAATTCCTTTATACAAGATACCACTGCATTTAAAAGAACTGGGTATTATATAGGCGGGGAAGATTGGCAGGCACAAGGACTATTTCTCCTGCCCTAGGATTCTTGAGGGACCCAAGGGGCTGCCCAAAATACAAAGAGGGAAAGCGCTCGGAAATGACTCCAGAGGTTCTATTTTAAAATATGGTGAATAGGAGGAAGAACTGGAGTCTGTTTAAAAGGTAAACTGTATCTCCTGAAGATTCCCACCCCAATCCAATTGGGATTTTTTCCTCTTCTTCATCTGGCTGGCAGCAGCCATTTCATCAAGCTGCAGCCGAAGTTAAGTTGGAAAACAGGGCTGCTCCTTCTGCTCTGTTGAAACCCAAAGGTTCTGGCTCTGCCTGAGCAGTTTCCATTGTATCTGGTGATGTTAACCACTAGCAGAAGAGACATGTCTCCAGATACTTAAAAAATGACTCCTGTTGCCTTTTAAAAGCCTCACACATTTTGGCATGTCAGCATTCAAAGGAACTTGTTCAAGGGGATTAAAAGAAACGGTTTGCAGACCTCTCAAAAGGACGTATTGGTGCCTAATGTAGGAACAGAACCACATAAACCTGAACTTCACTGCCAATCATCCTTATAAAACAAACCATGACTTGTCAATGTGTCTAAAATAAAGAGAACAGCAGCCCATCACTGGATTCCTCCCTCCCCCACCAATGGAACAAATCACTTGTAGGTTTGATTTCCTAGAAACCCAAAGGCTGACTGACCTCACAACATGAGCCTGAGTAGAATCTTTTTTCCATGACAGGAAACTGAAAGCAGTCACCTTTTCTCATCTCCAGCCTTTTTTCTTTCTTTAAAAACAGAGTACATTACTATAAAACTCACTTCAAAGGACCAGGCAGGCATCTGTATGGAGGGGCTCTAATTCCTCTGATTCTTCAGGTGCTGAAGAAACCACGAAGTTCTCCCTTCACCCACCTCATCCTCTGGCAAGGGCAGGATTTCACACACCCAGAATTGTGTAGAAGTGGCGGCCAAGGCACACAGCTCCTCAACGAACTCCACCGGACACACTTTGCCCATTGAAAGGCAGGCACAATAATGGAAATGAGATTCATGAAAGGAGCAAAGCAACTAGTGGAAGAGGAGCTCAGAGGAGTCACATGGGAACTTGTCATCAAGGAATTAGTGTTAATTACTCAGCACGAGGATCTGATGTTCTGTGCCGAAGAAGCTTGGCTATGCATTACCTAAATTGCCCATGTCTTCTGGACACCAAGGTATTTCTTCTCACTAAGGACCTATTGACACCATCTTTGCTGATCTTGAATGCATCTACGGCTCCTAGCTTTCATCTGCCCAAAAGCTTGTGTGTGTGTGTGTGTGAGAGAGAGAGAGAGAGAGAGATTAAACCAGCCAATAAACTGGAACGTGTAAATATGGCTCTAATCTAAGATGACACAATCCAGTTTTCCTGGGAAGCATTTGAGGCCCCAAGGAGACATTTATAACCTGTACGATGCCTTTGGAATAGCTGGCAGGTGATGCTTTTATACTGCAAGGTAAACACAGGTAGGTGCAGAGAGGATGTGATGATTCTCTACAAAGGCATTTATTGGAATGAGTCACCTGTAGATAATGTCCTGCTTCAAGCAGTAACTTGAAAGCCCATAGAGAAAGCAGTACCTTAAGTCCTGTTATTCCTACACTGCTGCAGCTGCCCCCCCACACCAACTCACTCCTCCAAAGAGCTGCCCGATGTGCCTGTCGTATATTCCTCTCATATTCTCCTCTCTCTCTGCCCCCATAATGGGCGTGCTTGGAGATGGTAAGCGAGAGGCCCTTCTTGGTGGCTGCTCCCAAACTTTGCCACTCCTTCCACTAAGTCCTTCCTCTAGCAGGCTAAAACACTTCTATTCAAGCTGCCCTTTGGCCAATGAACGAGGCCTTCTAACAGCAGGCGTTGTTTTGCTGCTGATTTTAAATGATAGAAACTTGCTAGGAATTAAATGGTGTACTTTCAAATTCCAATCATATAAACTCCATTTTAACACTACATTTTGAGGGAGCGGGGTAGCAGAAACATTTTTAAAACACGTGAGCACCTCGGGTCTCGCAAGAAAGAAAGGCAAACTACAAATGAAGTTGTAGACCAGGCCTGTCCAACAGGTAGACTGGGGGCTACCAGTAGCCCATGAAGGGTTCAAAAGTAGCCCGCCAGCCATCAATAACAAAAGTGAGGGGATAAGTTCTCAACCTCTACCTCCTCCACCCCAAGGACCACCACTGCCCCAGCAAAGCTCTGGGTCTGCCAGCCCACTGTTTCAGCCGAGTGGAGCTGTTCAAGGGCTGCTCTACTTAATGAGCATATGGTTGGAACAGATAAAATTCATAAGTAGAGGTTTTAGTGTAGTAGCCCTCAGGCACTTTCGTCCGGAAAAAGTAGACCTCGGCCTATTCAAAGTTGGATAGCCCTGTTGTAGACCAAGTGCACCTAGTGAATTCCACAGATTAGTAATGCTTTCGATCCAACTCTCTCTGGCCCTAATCCAACATTATAAGCTAACTTTTGGATTACTACTTCCAGCGCCCTCAGCCAGAATGGCTTTTCTCTGATAGGGCTAAATTGTTAGGATTTTTCCAAAATAAATAAAAAAAATAAAAAATAAAAAAAAATAAAAAAAAAATAAGTCAAGAAATGTTCGTGATAGGACATTTGGCAAACACCGTAGTAAACCTCCATGCCATCTATCGCTCTCTGCCTCACATGTTGCAGAAGACAACTCTTAAGGGTGGGTTTATTTTATATTACGTAGGAGCTGTGCATAAGTGAATTGGTAAGGTACAAATCACAGATCAGCCAGGTTTAGAAACCTGATTTTGTGGAACTTGCCTAACTACACACACTTATGATTACTATGTTCCACAAGGATCTTTCCAAACTATTTGTGTACAATTCTGGTCACCGCATCTCCAAAAAGGCATAGTGGAACTGGAAAAGGTGCAGAAGAGAGCGACTAAAATGATTACTGGGCTGGGGCACCTCCCTTATGAGGAAAGGCTAAAACATTTGGGGCTCTTTAGTCTGGAAAAAAGGCGCTTGAGGGGGGATATGATTGAGACGTACAAAATAATGCAGGGCAGGAGTCACGTGTACAGAGGGACGCTCTTCTCCCTCTCACAAAATACCAGAACTAGGGGACATCCGCTCAAACTGAGGGCTGGGAGAGTAAGAACAGACAAAAGAAAATATTTTTTCACCCAGCACATTGTTAGTCTGTGGAATTCCCTGCCACAGGAGGTGGTGATGGCATCTGGCCTGGATGCCTTCAATAGGGGATTGGACAGATACCTGGAGGAAAAGTCCATCACAGGTGACAAACCAGGATGGAGAGGTGTCATCTCCAGGTTTACAACCAGGGTCCTTCAAGGGCCGGATGCAGGGGAGTGGTATCAGGAGACAGAGATCTAGTCTCGTGCGCTCCCAGAGGCATCTGGTGGGGCCACTGTGAGATTCAGGAAGCTGGACTAGATGGGCCTTTGGCCTGATCCAGCATGGCTCTTCTTATATTCTAACTGAAGTGATTTTATTTCCATTTCGTTTGAAAGTTAGGCTTGCTTTTAAAATGTGAGAGGGGACAGAGTGTCAGTCTAGGAGTCGGATGCAAATCCCCACAAAACCATGGCAACCTCATTGTGAGGTGGCACTGGGCAAACCACTCGTTAAGTATCTTGTATACCTCAGAAACTCTACGAGGGTTGCTGTAAATCAGAATAAACTTGACAGCAAAAAACACATCACTTAAAATGTAGAATAAAGTCATGTGAATCCACCTGTAGTGTTGAAGCTAGAAATGCAGCAAATTAAGTAAGGAGTGAGACTAAAATAGGCTGGATCAATTCACAGCAGGAAGGGAAATGCAATTCAAAATTACATTGTCTCAAATCTTGAATGTCTTAATTGTACTGGACTGTATATTGTCCCTCGTTACTGTAAGCCATCTTGGGTCCTTTTCTAAGGAGAAAGGCGGGGTAAAAATACTCTGAACGAACGAACGAAATTCTTGCAAATGTTCGCTTAGATACAAAAATAATTCCTTGCAAATCAGAAATTAACACAGCAATTTATATACTCAGCCGGTTTCTTTCCTTACAATGTACTGGATTCCACCACCCCCTTTTACAGCGGCTATTACATATTGGCTCCTGCCATTGCTTTTAATCAAAGATGAGGAACTACTGCACAAAGAAATGATACAATCAAGTACCTCAGAACTCTACTACTCCATGTTGACTTTGGCTTGTAAAACAGTGGACTAATCATTGGTGTTTTATTCTAGGTGAAAGTTTTAAAAGTGTGCATTTCCTTAAAGAGAAAAATCTCAGGAATCATAGTAAGTCTCAGCCACTGTCTTGCTGGGGGAACTACAACTCACTTTTACCATGAGGGGAAACATAGTTTTGTTCAAATACTGGTGCCAGTAGGAAGTCAATCCATATGACCTGTTTGGCCACGCTGCAACTGGAGCACAATCAGCTTTTAACATTCCACCAAGAGATATTTATGTCTCTGCCAAAAACTTAAAGCCATGTTATTTTAAGAGAACAGAAGTCCTAGTTGGCTCTTCTGATATATACATTCAGTCTCAAATACAGCACATCGCTGGAAATGGACTTTATAAACAAAACTTTCAGTAGCTACAGTGGAACACTACAGATGGGTTATTTCCATCACTTGTTCCTTGCTGAGATGTGGTATTAAAGACCTCCACTTAAGCCATTTATGTATCAACATCCTGGACAGATGAAAGCAAAGAAAATGGAATGTGGATTTTTTTTTAATAAAAGCACATGTTAATAGATGAGCTTTGCAAAAAGCTTGTGACTCTTTAGAAAAAAATAGGATTAGCCAGAAAAGGGAGAGGTGAAATAGGCATCCTAATGAGTTTGAAACCAGCTTATATTTTTTATATAAAACTTCTACGATAACTATATATTTATGGTTATTTTCCCCCTCAAGACTTGGGTGGTCCAAGTGGGCAGATCATCTATATAAACTGCTGGTTTTTCAATAACAGCATTCATTTATCTTTCAAGACAAGCCAAGACAAATAAATTGGTTTTTGTGTAACCATGCTTGACTAGATTAGCAGCCTTATGGTGGTAGAGAGAAAGTGGTCCACAACATAAGAAAACACACTACCTTTTGCAGGACCAGCAGCCACTTTAGACAGTGATTCGGATTTTCCAAAAAGTTCATGCAATCCTACGCCAGGATTCATTAGTTTTATGTACCCCTTCAAAAACTCCTAATGACATAATTTACAAAGTGGCAGAGGCATGAAAGCTTGTATGCTTTAAAGCAGTGCTTCCCAGCCGTGGGTCCCCGGATGGACAGCAACTCTCAGAAATCTTGTCCTGCAGAGCTAACAGTGAAGGCCTTAGGGCAGGGGTGTCCAAACTTTTTGCAACGAGGGCCAGATTTGGTGAGGTGAAAATGTGTGGGGGCCAACCATTCAGCTGCATTTGGCCCCCAGGCTGGACTTTGGACAAGTCTCTATAACATGCAAAGAGGCAAGGAGGATGCTGCAGCAACGGAGCCAGGGGGCGGGAAGGCTGGGCAGGTGGCTGGGGGGATGGACAGAGGCAGGGAGGGCAGGCAAACCATAAAATTGCAAGCTAACGCCTCCATCCGGTATGGGGAGGGGCCAGCTGGCGGGGATGCGTGATAGGCTGAGCCGGTGGGGAGAAAAAGCCGTGGGCCACTCAGAATTTGAAAACAGGCCACATTTGGCATCCGGGCCTGACTTTGGACATGCCTACCTTAGGGAGTTTGAGTCCAGGAACATTTGGGGAGAACCCGGTGGGAATCCATTGCTCTAACTCTGTCTCTGTACCAGGACTGTTCTGAGATCCTGATTCCAAGAAAGGATCCCAACAGACAGATGAACAGCCTTTTCCAACCAAAAAGCTGAAAAAAAGAGCATGAGGGAAACAGCTGCCCCTTGCACCTTCCCCCCTTAATCCATTATCAGATTGTCTCTATTTCTTTTAACTATCATGTCTGACAGCAACGACTAGACCAACCATGAATACATTTGATATCTCAAAATATTTAAGCCATTCATTGTCACCACTATATCTTGGGTTACTGTACTTTATAAGTTAGTGATGTGTTGTACGAAGAAAGCAAAGCAAAAGCAAAGTGTTCTGCTTATATACCGCCCCATACCACTTCAAGAAGTCTCTGGGCGGTTTTACAGTTTCAATTACAGTATAAAAGAAGTATTTTGCCCTAAATCTGCAGCCCATCAATTTCTTTAGACGGCTTCCCCTTTGAGCACAGTGTGAAAGACAGATAAATGCCTTAATCTGATTTCTCCCTGCAATACATAATTAAATTTATGATGATGGCCATAGGGATAGGTAATTCCGAAAGAAGATTAAACATATTTATGGAGGATAAGGCTAGTTAGGGTAGCTCATGGTCAGGATTACTGTATGTGCCACTAGTGATCTCAGTTAGGTACCTTTCCTTAATTGACCAGGATGGCATCACTCACTCACAAAAGGGAGGGACCTGCATACTTGAGGGTTGCAGAAGTAGAAAGGATCTTTTGAGGGAAAGCCAAGAAGAGGAAGAACCCAAGGGGTGGAAACCATCTCCCCTGATTGCAATTAAGAATTCTGCATCCTCAGTGGGATCCTGAATCAAAAACAACCCCCACACTACTGCATTTGGATGACACTTTCATTTGTCTACTGTATAGGATACTTGGATTATAGGGTTCATGTCACCCTTCTATATCATTAGCTTCACACAAGAGGGAAATATCAAATGGCTCCCAGCTCCAGAGCTTAAAATTGTTTCCCCACCAGCTCCGGAGTTTACCGAAAATTAAGCGCCGCCACGCCCACCTAAGCGCATCCCAGCGCACTCTTCAGGTACCTGCTCTCGGAGGGTGAAAAATCCCAGATCCGGATGTAATCTGGTGAGTGCCCGGCTCTCCTCGCTTCTGTTTGTTGTTGTTTTTTGCCTCCCTCCCTTTAAGAGAAGGAATCAGGACGACGACGGGGCTGGGGGTGGCTTGGACCGGCAGACGGAGGTGAGCCTGCATTTTTTCCTCTCTTTCTTCCTCCCTCCCCTCACGCAGACAGGATCAAGGAAGTGCGGAGGGGTGGGGACGCAGGAAGAGCAACCAACCCCCAAGATCTCTGGTCCGAATTTAAGTGGCCAGCGGATCTTAGGGGTCGTGTGAAAAGGCTCTTTGAGAAACTCCAACGTGCACAGAAGTACTGCTTCTTTAAAAAAACTAGGGAGCTGGACCTGAGTGTGTGCAGTACGTACAAAGTACTGACTGTTGAGGGAAAAGGTAATTAAAAACTAAGTGCCTGTGGGCTGGGCTGGGGGAGGAAATTGTGATCATTGGCAGAGGTGGGGGAAACCCTCTCTCGTTAGCTCAACAGATTATTTCCTGGTTCAGGCTGAGAACCAATTTCTAACACATCCCAGAGATGGATATGGGAGCCATTCACAGAGCAGCAAAGAACATAAATATGGGCCTGTGAGCGCCTTAAAAGCAAGCCAACAGCTCAATGAGGTCTAAGCAAGCTAAGTGGGCATGCAATAGCCACCCTGGGTCCCTTTACTGGGAGAAAGATAGGGCAGAAATAAAAGGAAAACAGTAGTTAAAGCCACGATGGTCACTGAACACATGGGGGTTGTTTTCCTGCCCGACTTCTAGATTTCAAGAGAACTGCAGGAAACCACAAGAGTTGAATACAGTGGTACCTCGAATAAGAACTGCCCCGGAAAACGAATATTTCGGATAACAACTGCAAATTTCCGGGTATAGGGCTGCCTCTGATAACGAACTTTCCCTATGGGCTGCCTCGGATAACGAATCGCAATTCCTAGGTATAGGTCTGCCTTGGAGAACGAATTTTCTCTATTGGCTTCGTTGGATAACAAATCTTCCTATGGGCTGCGTCGGATAACGAATTTTCCCTATGGACTGCCTCAGATAATGAATTTCCAGCATGCATCAGTAAAAAAGTTATCCCAGGTGGCATTGCATCTGTACCTTTAAAGTGCACTTTTTAAAGAGTTTTGAGCAAAAAAAAAAAAAAAAAACAGGTGTCTGTGCCTTTTTACTAGGCTCCATAATGGATTAAATGGTTTCCCATTCATTCCTATGGGAAACTGTGTTTCAGATAACGTTTTTTGGATAACAACTAACCTCGGAGAACGAATTACGGTTGTTATCCGAGGGATCACTGTACTTCCATCAGTCTGTAAGGACACCTGCAGTATAGCCTTGGGACATGTCAAGGGGAAGCTCCCTCTCCAGTGTCTGGTAAAGGACCGAGACATGTATAGACTGTCAAGGTGAATCTCAGGAATTCTTCTCTGCCTGGATACAAAGATTAGGTGCAGAAATTTATTAATGTCATACTGAATGCACACATTTGTAGAGTTGCATGGGGTTTATATTATATTTGTAGCATTATATGACGGAGCATCTGCCCCTCAGATTAATAAATGCCCAACCAACCAGATCTTCTTTAGTGTTGGCACTTAAGGTGGCCACCCCTAGGGAAGCTTGAAAAAATGACATGAGAAATCGGGCTCTCTCAGTGAGAGAGTGGCCACCCCTGTTCTCTGGAACAAATTGCCAGCTGACATCCACTTAACTCATCTGTGGCAAAGTTTAAGGGTTCTTTAAAAAACTAGTTCTACCATGAGGCTTTTGGCAATGTTGCATGTTATTTGCCACCTACATAACTACATGACCTGACTACAATATGTTTGACTACCTGACAATTATGATTTGTTAGTTGTGTTTATGTCTACAAAATATATGTAAAAGTTATTCTTATTTGTTGCTTTAACTTCTTTGTACACAGCCTGGAGTTGTTATTCGAATTAAACTTGGCAGTATATAAATCCAAAAATAAACAAACAAAATAAAATTATTGCTGGTCCCTTTACGTGTTTTCAGTTTTAAATGACGGGTGCAAAAGTGAAAGGATGAATCTGGTTGGTTGCTTTTGCAACCAGGAAGTGAGGCTTCAGACAAACCAACCAGATCTTATGAGGACAGGCTGTTCTTAAGCTCACATGAATCACAGGCAAGGAGAAACGGAGTAGGAATACAAGTACCACAGCTCACATTGTCTGTTGGTGTTTCTTTTATGGCTAGCAGAAAAGATGCAAAACTGAATAAGGACAAGTGTGCCCCTAACATATATACTATGTGGTGCAGGGGTTGCTGATTTACAGGATACATCTTATTTTTGGTACATAATTCCTGTTCCTTCCTCAAAGGACAGAACACTTCTTGTATTTGTCTAGACCCCAAGGAACTAAAGCTGAAGCAACATTAGATTGCTGGAGAGTGCTTATAATATATCTGGCAAGTTCCTCCACCATTCCTTCTCCTGCACTCGTCACTGGATACAGGGGTCACCGTAATCCTGTTGCTAACAAACACGGGAGCCACACCTTCTCATTACACACTTCTAAGGCTCACTTGATGTGACTCACTAGTTCACAGCTTAATATGAGAGCCAAGTCAGTAGCAAAGAATAATATATTAGATGACAAAGTCTTTGTTTATAGCTAAGTCATAGGAGTAGCAACCCATTTAACAGTTGCAGCTTTTCTCAACAAATCCCCCAAAGTGGTTGCTTTTATAGCAATACTCAGCAGGCTGAAGGGAGGCTCTAACATCTCAAAGACTGTACTCCATTGACATAAGCCAGGGGTGCACAAACTTTTTGTAAGGAGGGCCAGATTTGGTGGCTGAGAACGTGTCAGGGGCCGGTTGCTCCCCGACCCTGCCATCCCACTGCAAGCCCCACCCACTGACCCATAAGCCCCCACCCACCGACCGCGCATGCGCCCAACCTCACAATGTTCCCGGCTATGCCGGTGGCAGCAGTCTGTGTACGCGCCCAGCCCCACAAGCTTCCCGGCGGTGCCCCCCCTTGCCCTCCCTCCCCATAAGCTTCTGCTCACCAGCCGGCCGGCCTGCCCAGCCCCTCAAGCTTCCCAGCGGTGTCAGTGTTGGCGGAAGATTTCTTTTTTAAAAAAAAACATGGGGCGAAGGAGGGGGAGGGAGGGGCTGGCCAGCCAGCCGCGGGCCACTCAGAATGGCCTGGCGGGCCGGATTTGGGCCCGGCGCGCGTGCGCGCGCACACACCCCAGGCCGGACTTTGGGCAGGCCTGACATAAGCCATTGTAACAGACTTCAAGCTTTAAAAACAGGAATACAGTGGGTGGGAACACAATGGGGAGAAGGGTGGAAGTACAACTTAATTGTGCAATCAGTCACACATTTCTCATTGTGCAATGTGCCAGCAGAAGTGCTGTGTGAATAGAATTTCTGCCTTGGCTCTATCATAGCTACAATGAAAGTAATGCTGAGTTATGGCTGTAACGCTACACAAGGACCTTTTGCTCTGCGTATGTGAAGCAACCACATACAGTATTTGTTGCAACTAAGTCAATATTAAAACACACATTGTTTAAATATTGATCTTAGTTCCCACTTTAATAATATAATTCTTGTTTAACTATTTTTAAAATAGTGTCTACTGTACTTACTGTTTTAGCTTTAAAGACTGCTTTAGATTATGTATGCCGCCTTGGGTCCTTTGGGGGAGAAAGGCAGGATAGAAATATTTTAAATAAAATAAATAAAATAACCAAAGCTACTAGCTTTGTTTCTCTCTTTTTTTCCTAGGTCTAAAATGATAGTAAATGGACAGCTTGCACTTTTGAGGAAAGGGCTGACAACACAAAGACCAACTTGGAATGCTGGAGAACTGATATCCTTTCTAACACTGAACTTTGAAATGGCTGTACAGGTTCATGATGTAGCAATGACTCGTATCAGCAGCTTCCAGGGGCGTGAGCTTTCCGCTCCTGTACAGCTATTGACATGGGCAGCACTTTTGTTTAACTTGGCCAGCTTAAAAGAAACAATGACATGTTGTTCATAGATACAATTTTTAGAGGCAAGCCTTGGCCAGAATGATTAAAAATCAGATTTTATTGGCTAGTATGAAGATGCTTAACCCCGGGGCAAGAGTCCTTGTATGGTCTTAAGAAGACTAAAACTTGTGTCAGGCTTAATAAAGGGGACATATGTGGTCTATGACCACTGACTGCTCCCCTTTAAAACATTTGTCATATGTGATATGTGCCATCAAATTGCAACCCTAGTAGTGTTTTCAAAGTATGTGAGATAATTAAGGAATGTTTTTCCCCAACATCACTCTCCACCCCCCAGCAGGTTTCTTAAGAGCCTCGTGGCGCAGTGGTTAAATGCCTGTCCTGCAGGTAAAACTGTGCTCACTACCTGGGGTTCAATCCCAGGTAGCAGTCTCAAGGTTCACTCAGCCGTCCATCCTTCTGAGGTCGGTAAAATGAGTACCCAGCTTGCTGGGAGGGGGCAGGGGGCAGCCTGCACAATGTAATTTAAAAATATATGTAAAACCGCCCAGAGACTACTTGAGGTGGTATGGGGCAGTATATAAGCAGAACACTTTGCTTTTGCTTTGCTTTTCCATAACCAAGCATGATTTTGAACCTGAGTCTCCCAGCCCACGGACACTCCATCCACAACCCTGTTTTTTTTTTTAAAAAAATATTAATGTCCAGGTTGGGCAGACTCTATGCAATGGATAACATAATAAAATGTGGCATCAAGTCAATTCTAATCTATAATTACCTTTTTGGGGGGTTTCAAGGTGAAGTACATATGCAGAGGTGGTCTCCCATTCCCTTCTGAGAACACCCTGAGACTACGTGTTTGCTACGTGTTTTAGTATAAGGTTTTTATTATTGTTTTAATTGTTTATTGTTGTTTGATGTTTTTAACTGTTTTAATTCTTTGATTGGAAGCCGCCCAGAGACCTTTGGGTAGTGGGCGGCATATAAGTTGTAAAAATAAATAAATAAATAAATAAATAAATAAATAAATAAATAAATAAATAAATAAATAAATAAATAAATAAAGGCTCGTTTCCTGAGACAGTCACTCTACAACTCAACTTCCAACTTCTGGCTCAATACTGAACTTACGGAGCTGTCTACTCAGCAGTACAGAATGTTCAAGTGGTTAGGTGAGAAGGATAAGGCGGAGGGAGGAGACATCACTAACAGGTGGGAGGAAGCAACAGCCTGAAGCTGGGGTGAGTGAGTGTCACTGGAAGGGCAGGAAGAGGGAAGGTCTACTGGCTGTGGAAAGGCCTTGAAAACAAAGTCCTCAGAGAGGAGGTTTTTAGTGGCAGCTGAAGATTTAGGACCAGCAGTTCACAGACTTTTAAACATTATCACCCCTTTCTTATTATTTAAGAGACCTTCAAATCTCCCCACCTCTCTTCTACCATTACCCAATTCCCTTTTAACATAAAATCAATTTGTAATTTATAACTTAGAATGAACACAAAAACTTGTCAAAGTACGGTGGTACCTCTAAAAACAAATTTAATTTGTTCTCAGAGGCAATTTGTTATCCGAAAAATTTGTTATCCGAAAAATGGATTCCCATTTAAATGAATGGGAAACCGATTAATCCATTCTGGAGGTCAGAAAAAAGGCAAAAAAGCTGGGTGGGGGGATCCAGACCTCTTTATAAAATGCACTTTAAAGGCTTGCAGTGCTGGAACACCCTCCAAAACATCCCCCTGCAGTGCAATGCAAACATGGACAAGAGAAACCAGCAAGACTACCCCAGCCTGTTCCCACCTAAAGTGCAATCGGGATAAATGCAAACAAACAAACACAAGCAGGAAGAAAAAAACAGTCCATTTTTGCCTGCAGAGCGATGAAAAAAGACTGCAAACACGGAGAAATAAAAGCAGCAAGACTACCCCAGCCTCTTCCAAGCCAAAAGTGCAAAGAAAAGCAGTGCAAAGATTAATAAAAGCTACCTCCCTATCTTACCAAGTTCCAAAGGTCCAAATCCTTCAGCAAGACATGTCCAGAATGGCTCTAAAACACCATGAAAAAAAATGCTCTAACTCAGGCATGTCCAAACTTCGGCCCTCCAGATGTTTTGGACCACAGCACCCACTCCTCCCACCCCTCCACAAACTATGCATCCTGCAATGCATGCAGGATACCCATTTTTGCAAGGCATTATGAAACATTTGTTATCCGAGGCAGCCCATAGGGAACATTCACTATCTGGGGCAGCCCTATACCTGGAAATTTCCATTTTTTATCTGAAAAAAATGTTATCCGAGGCATTCTTTATCCGAGGTATTACTGTATTTGGAATTTTGATAGCCTTTCCCGTGGAATCAACATTCAAGACATGTTCGAGCAGATTAAATATATTTTCATTATAAGATCCTCACTGTTTCATACCCATGCCTGGAATGCCCTACTCCACTTCTTTGTGAACCAGTGATTTAGAGCATGCCACAACGGATCTCATGGAGCCGGTAGGGGGTGAAACAGGCCAAGGTGGCTAGCAAGGCAAGTATTTCATTCCGAGTGGTACTTCCAAGTCTGGAACACATTTATAGGGTGGACGACATTCAGCTTCTGTTCTTCCACCACCTAGGACTGACT
Organism: Phrynocephalus versicolor; assembly: GCA_023846285.1. Taxonomy (NCBI): domain Eukaryota; kingdom Metazoa; phylum Chordata; class Lepidosauria; order Squamata; family Agamidae; genus Phrynocephalus; species Phrynocephalus versicolor. Next base: position 1,533,723 of record JAHTLZ010000161.1, on the reverse strand, counting down.
AGAGGGGCTCTTTTGCTGTGGAGTTGAGGCAAGAGCTAACACTTCCCAGAAGAAATTATTTCTCCCCCCAACGACCATTATTTCAATCCCAGTGGCATCTTCAGAAAAGCAGGAGCCAAGAGTCTGTGAAGATTCTCAGTCATCCAGGTGAGTTTATCGGGAAGTTGAGTCATGTCTACTGGACTTCTTTTTTGAGAGATAGAAACGTTTCGCTGTTCATCCAAACAGCTTCATTGGTTTGAATACAGCTAGTGCAAATCCTCCATCTTATAGGCAGCTTTGACCTCTTGTCACCCTGGCCTGAATTAGGCTCATAAGATGAACAATGGCCTAAATAGGCTCGTTAGGGAGACAATAGTATCCTTAGCCTTAAGGTGAACAATTGCCTAAGGTGCTGAAACCTATCAAGAATGGGTCCTTAGCTATGGCCTTGGTGGTGAAGGCTTTTTGATTTGTCTCGGTAATTTGGAAAGTACAGCCTGATAAGTAGCAGAGAGACTATGCCGGAGCCCACCACCTCTGTTGAGGGAGGGATTTTCAATGCTCACATGAATGGCATCCCTTACTCCTCTTTCAAACCACCTATCTTCTTTGTCTAATATGTGTACATCCTCATCTTTGAAAGAGTAGCCTTTGTCCTTCAAATGGAGGTGTACTGCTGATTCTGTTCCTGAGCTGTTGCCCCTCCTATGTTGGGCCATCCTTCTGTTTAATGGCTGTCATCTTTCTGTTTAAAAGCTGCCTATAAGATGGAGGATTTGCACTAGCTGTATTCAGACCGATGAAGCTGTTTGGATGAACAGCGAAACGTTTCTATCTCTCAAAAACGAAGTCCAGTAGCCATGACTCAACTTCCAGACAGGAGCCAAGAGGGGGTTCTGTTCTGTTCTCCAAGGCAGCAACTGCTTTTGTCTCTGAGCTGGATATCTCCTGGGAAGCCAAGCACTCCACAGAAGTCTGGCCTCCCATTACTTACTTTAGTTACACTGCCCAGAAAAAAAGATAAATCTAAGTATTGGAAAAGTGTTCCACATATTCTGAAAACCAGTTTAGTTCCTCATGCAAGCAAGCAGGCTCAAGAGGCAGTGCCCACCACAAAGGTAATTTACCTTTAGTGGTAATTTTCGTGTGCAGGTCAACAAGATTTTCACTTGCATGTCATTCTGCTGATGACCAGAGTGAAGGAACACTTAGAATACTTGTTAGGATGCTGCTCGGTTTGTAGATGGCTCTAGGAATGTGGGATAAGCAACAGACACCACATACACACATGTGTATTCATTTATGCACTCATGCAAATAAACTTAGGAACATCAAAGCCCCAAATCCTGGGGCATCCAAGCACAGACGTTTTCTGTTTGAAGTACTGTACATATGAGGTTTCATGTAACATCTGGTATCCATTTTAGACAGTGACACCCTTATCAGAACACATTTAGCACGGCACACATTTAGAAAACATCTTAAATTAACCTTCCATTGTGGGCTCAAGAGGACACAGAAATCCACTTTTTCAATCTCACATCAAAACAAAACATATACACTGCACGCTATTGAGCTACATGGTCTCAAATGCTTATAAAAAGTTGTTTTCCACTGGAAACCGTACAATGGAAGAGCCTGATGGGCCTCTTGCAAAGCCATTTTTAAACAAGATGGATGCCCATTAACGAAGTACAAAGCCCATGGTGTATTCCTTAAAAGAAACTGGTGATCCAGTTGTCGTAGAGAGTCTGCAATCAAACTACACAAAGAGGGCAAGAGCAAGCAATAAAAACCCAAATGGTGGGAATAGATAGGAGGAGGAGGGAAGTTGCCGAGTGTCACACAGCAGTTGTCTTCACAAATCACACCAGAATTGTACAAGGCACCAAAAGAGTGCTTTGTTTTCAGAAGGAGAAAAAAAAAAGACCCTTCTATGACATTTTCCTGAAAGAAGAAGTAAAACAAAATGTAGAGATCCCTTTTCCTTACTAGTTGTCTTAAGAAAGCATTTTATATTTCCACCGTGGCATAAATTATAACAAAAACATGGTAGGAAATGTCTAGCCATCTTTATAAGAACTCCTTTAGATTATTGTAAGTGTCAGATTTGGCAGCATTTTCAAACTGGAAAGGGTGACGAAGAGAAGAAAACCAATATTGCCCACTATGAGCCTGTAAGTACCGTGTTTCCCCGAAAATAAGACACTGTCTTATATTTAGTTTTTCTTAAGAAGACACACTAGGGCTTATTTTCAAGGGATGTCTTACTTTTATTAAGTATAATATGCTTGAGTGCCAGCCCTGCACACAACCATAGCCACACTCATCACTAGGTTTTATTATCAGGGTAGGGCTTATTTTTGGGGGAGGTCTTTATTTTCAGGGAAACAGGGTAGAATAGGCCAGAAACATCAAAGGACACAAAAGCATTGCTTGCCAGTACAATCATGTCAACGTGTTTTAATTACCTTAAGATCAAGGCTACAAAGACTGACAACATCATCATCTTTCTCCCTCCGCTTCCTTTTCTGTAAGGAAATAAAACAGAAGTTATATGAGTTACACACCCAACTTTGAAAGCTGCTGAAAGAAACTTGTTTTCCTGGATAGGACAAGCCTCTGCAGAATTCAAAACTAACTCCAAAGCTGTCTTTTTTTTTTTACAGCTATGGATGTAAACAAGTTAGAGGTATTTCATGTTGGTAGTTAACATCATGTGATTTTACATATAAGTGCTACGCTTAGAAGTTTGGTTGCTACCTTTATGTTCCTTCAAGTTATAGAGAGGGTTTTTAAAAAAACAAAATAAAAACAAATAAAAGCTAGAAGGAAGAAGAGTGATCACATTTATGAGGCCATAAACACTTGGAATTCCTTCAAGCATTTATTTAATGAAACAACCTACTTGTTTCAATTCTTGATTGTTTTTAGTTATAGGCACCATATGCATATAACACTTCAAGATTAAACACACCATAGTAAGCTTGCAAATTATCTCTTTGTCTGTTCTCCTCTGTCAATAAAAGTTACTTTTAAGGAAGGAAGAGAAAGGCACACAAATGCCCCAAAGTGTAAGAGCAACAGAGCGATCTGCTCCATTGCTACAGCCTTGTCCTATGCTAATGGAGGACCCTTGAGTAACAACACAAGCGGAACAGGTGATACCTTTAGGCTACTATAAAAATAACAAAACATTGCCAATATATTGAGGGCAAGCCCCCTCCCTCAAGAGCAGTACCAATAGGTAACAACATGGCAAAAGATGGATTTGCCAGGAATTATTTCTTAGGTGTTCAGTCCATGGCAAGATGGAAAAAAGCCAGGCAGTTTACTTCAGGCTTGGAGCTTGGATGTTCTTTGGGCTGCCTGGCTTTTTTCCATCTTGCCATGGACTGAACACCTAAGAAAAAATTCCTGGCAAACCCATCTTTTGCCATGTTGTTACCTATTGGTACTGCTCTTGAGGAAGGGGGCTTTTGCCCTCGAAATATTAGCAATGTTTTTTTTTTATTTTTATAGTAGCCTAAAGATATCACCTGTTCCACTTGTGTATTTGTCTTTTGTGACGGCTACACGGCTCTTTGAGTAACAACAGTGCACATGGCTCCCATTCCCTTTTAAATTTAACAAGGGGCCTTACAGCTGCATACGGCACCTTCAGACACAAGGCTGTATTACAGTGAGCTGTTCAAATGGAGAACATATGGGAGGGTTGTGTTTCTCCCTGCTGGAGTGACGCGGTGGAGACCCAGTGTCTGTGGGCTGGTCTGCCTCATGTGTGGCCAACACAAGGGCATCGCATAAAGGAAAGGCATGCAGCAGGGTTCAGGAAAAGAGAGCAAAACGGCAGACACACTTGTTTTTTTTTAAAAAAAAAATTTCCTAAGTAGTGCCAAAACATTAGATTCAAGAGCAACACGGAGAGCCTTCACATCCCAAAGTTTTCCTGCCCAGGCCTATCAAATGCTTGCGACAAATTCACAGGGACGAGGACATTTTAATAATTTGTACACATTGAGAGGGAAATGGAAAACTGTAAAATCAGCACCTCGCTGCTTTACTCATATTACTCCTGCAATAATATAGGAATTGTAGACCGCCCTTGCTTTTTGATCAGAAAATATATGGCTCCTGCCACTCTGCTTTATTCCCTTGCATATAAGCTATACTTGCAAATTCCAGACTCCAAAGGAAATCCAAAGGTTTGTTTTAAAGACTGGCTAGACAAGTTTAATAGCCTCGCCATGTCTGGGCCCTTCATTTTCCTCAGCTCAGCTAAGATTCATACATATGGCAGACATCTGACAGCACAGCCAGCTGTTTCATGTCTACTAAATCACACAGACTTGAAGAAAACCCACAGCTTTCAAACGGCTGGGAGCAACAAAGGCCCTACCCAGTTTATCAACTGTTCTCAAAAGGGACCAAACTTGCAAACTCTCCCAAGACCTGCACATGTGGAAAATATATTTCTGTGAGAAGCACTAGACCCCAAAAATGCAGCATGTCTGGTCAAGACTGAGCCAAAACCTCTCTTTTTTAAAAAAGAGGAAGAAAAGCTCTCTTTGTAAAACAGGTGCTTACAAGAACTGTCAGATAACAAGGGGTGTTTCATTTGTAAATCTTCTTACCTAAGACAGGCTCAACATTGTTTTGAAGGCTATTCATATTCTATCCGGGCTTTGAGGTGGTCAGTGTTGTGCATCTACTGTGTCCTCCGCCTCATTTTATCCTCCTAATTCCATATAACACATAGGTTGTGAAGAGCTATACTGTATAGCCCCAGAACATCCAGGAAATGAACTTTGAACCCAGATTTCCTAGACTCCAAATCTGATACTGTTACATTATTGGGGTGGTTCAATGCAGTGCTCCCCAACCTTTTTGACCCCACGGACCGGTAAACGTTTGATTATTTTTCCGTGGCCCGGGGCTGGGGGGGGGAGGGGGAGGGGGAGATGGGGAGGGGGGAGGGACGAGGGGGAGGCGGGGGTGCGGGGGGCTTGGCGTGTG
>JAHTLZ010000161.1:1518295-1528715 GCA_023846285.1 Phrynocephalus versicolor | reverse complement strand
TGGGGGTGTGGGGCGGGCTGCTCCCCCCCCCGCGCGCGTGCACGGGCGGGATGGGGGGAGCCCGGGGCTCCTGGGCGGGCGGGCCCCGCCTCCTCCTCCTGTCGGCGGCCGCGGCGGCCACGGCAGCCGGCCGGGTTCGCCCGCGGCTCGGTGGGGCGCCAGCGGGAGGCAAGAGGGATGGGAGGGCAAGCAGCCTGGTTCACAGGCTGGAAGGGCTTGCAAACATCTTCCTCCTTCCCTCCCTCCACTACATCACCCATCACCCCCCGCCAGCTCCTTGCCATGGGAGTTTTAGTCCAGAAGAGGTGGTGCCGTTTCTTCCCCGCCGTCCAGGTGGCAGGAAAGAGGAAGGAGGTGGGGAGGAGGTGGAGGACCGGTTTCACCTCCCCCCTTATTTCCTGCCTCTCTAGGAATCTCGGGTGGCGCCACGGCTGCTTTTAACCCTCTCCAAGCCGAGCACCCTGCGTTGCTCCCCCCCCATGTGGCGTTTCTGAGCCTCTTTTGCAAGCGACCACCGGCTCCCCCTCCGTCCATTTCCCCGCTGGGCTTCGGGGGAGGGATGGGGGGCTTTTAGGGGGGGTTGCACGTGTGTGTGTGTTTTCTTTCCCTTGCAGGCTCCGAGGAAGCAATGCAGGGCAAAGGAAGAGGCGTCAGGATGGGTGGGTGGCGGGGAAGCGGGTGGCCTCCTCCTCCCAAGCGAGCCTCCTCCGGTGTAAGGGAACGGGAAGGGGGCAAGGGGCCATTATCGCCGGCTGGGGCAGCATGAAGCAATGACAACCCCCGCCCCCCCCAGAAGAAGCAGAAAGCCAAGCGCCCCGTCGCACGTCCAGCACTCCCTGCCGAGGCGGCGGGCCGTTTAATTCTCCGGGGGGGCAGGCGGGCAGGGGTGCCTCCCCAGGCCTGGTTGGGGGGGTTCCCAGTGGGCAAGGTCGTCGTCGTCGTCGTGGGTGGCGGCGCCTCTTCTTCCCTCCCACCCCCACCCCCTCCCCTCCCCTCCCCCTTGCCGCGAAGGCAGCGCTGCCTGGGCCACCTCTGAGCACGGGCAGAGGGCTCCTCCTCCCTCCTTCCCTCCCGAGTCTCCTCCCCGCTCCCCCCCGCGCGCACGGGCTGGGGGGAGCCCGGGGCTCCTGGGCGGGCGGGCCCCGCCTCCTCCTCCTGTCGGCGGCGTCGGCAGCCGCCCGGGTTCGACCGCGGCTCGGTGGGGCGGCGGCGCCAGCGGCGGCTCGGCGCTCCGGGTGGCGCCCTCGGGAGAGAAGAGGAGGAGGAGGAGGAGGACGCACCTCCGCCGCCGTGGCTGCTGCTGCTGCTGGTGGTGGTGGAGGGCAAGGAGGAGGAGGACGGAGGAGGAGGATGCACCGCCGCCGCCGGCGGGCAGAGGAGGAAGGCAAAGGCGGCGGCGGCGGCTCCTCCTGCGCTCCTCCAGCCTTCCTCCTCCACCGGCCGCCCGCGGGAGAGAAGAGGAGGAGGAGGAGGGCGGCGGAGGAAAAGGGGAGGAGCCTCCCCGGCCTCCTCAGGCGGCCCGGTGCCGACCGGTCCACGGACCGGCACCGGTCCGCGGCCCGGGGGTTGGGGACCACTGGTTCAATGGACAGAGTCCATATGCTGGAGGAGAGCAGACGAACTGTGCCCTGCAGCTCTGAATGGCTGTGACAGATGACCCTCCTTGAAATACAGCAGCTCACTGAGAATATTTTAATAATAATCTTAGAACTACAGAGCTGAAAAAGACCCATGGATCACTGAATCCAGCCCATGCTAAGGAGCGCAGTGGGGAATCAAGTTCCCAACATCTGGCTCCACAGCCAAAGACCTAAACCACTAAAGCTAATGTACTTCATGGAGAAATGGAATCATGGAAAGAGCACAATACTGATTAGCTTTCATGGTTAGATCATGTAATTCGGGTTCCACAATTGTGTTTATGGACTGTAGTAATTTTGTTTTGAAGCTGTCCTAAAACCCATGTGTTCTGGACAATGGATATCTTTATAAAAATGTAAATGCACACTATTAGAATTGCATTGTGCAATTAAGAGGTCAGGAAGGAGAGTACCAAGTCTGTTTCTTAGCACAAAGGTACTGTTTATTTGGTGCCTGTAACAGCCATGCTAAACATGCCTGCAGCACTAGAGCTGGTCACATTATGTTTAATTGATTCTAGCATATCCAGGGTATGAGTCAATGAGACTTAGTTATGGGCAAAACTAGCAGTCTGAATACAGTTCACAATGGATTGCAAATGGATACATAGATCCCAGTACAGTAATACTGTACCTTGGCTTAAAAGTAACTTGGTTTAAGAGGGTTTTGCAAGACAAGCAAACTTTCTAAATTTTGCCTTGCTCAACAAGCAATGTCTTGATATACAAGCACTGGAGCAGGTCACATGATCACAAGTCAGCCAGTGGTGGCTCCCCCTCCCTCCCTCCCCCTGCTGGATTGTGGGTGATTGTCTGGGACATTCTGTCTCATGCAGCCTCTAAAGCAGAGAGAGGAGAGAGAAACAGAACTGAACCAGGAAAAAAATTGCTTAGGGCAACAGGTCTTGGCTAAATCAACATCACCTCAGGGATGTCCACTTATCCACCACTATGAAGAGGAAAACAGCACGTGCACTTTCTCTACCCATATATTGTCGCTTAGCATATTAAATTGCACCAGAGTAGACCCAGAGAATCAATGGAAGTGAACAAACATTTCCATGAGTTTCATTGATTCTCTGGGGCCTTTCTAGTGCAATTTACTAGTCTAAGCAACAGGAGTTGGGCTGATGTGTGAATGCAACCCCTTATACAGTGGATCCTTGTATAACAAACAGTTTGTATAACATAAAATCTGTACAACATAAAAAAATCTGGTGATAGGGGAAATTTGCTTAACATAATCACATATGGGGAAAATCCGTACAACATAAAAATGGGATTACTCCATTTTCAATGCATTCCTATGGGAATTTGTATAAAGGAAAATTTGCTTAACATAATTTCATTTGGAACGAATTAATTCCTTTATACAAGGTACCACTGTACTGATAAAACATACACAGCTGCATAATTCAACTGGAAGCATTTTAGGACACAATGTGACTATTTTCTTGTACAATCATCAGTCCTAGGTTGAACATTCTAAGAGCAAGAGAGTCAGGCCAGCTGATCTCGCCCCCATGTCCGGTTCCCATGTTATGCCACTAAACTAGTTCCCATGCTCTTCCCGAGTGATGGGCACGGAATGGAATAATTGAGTTTCCTTTCGTTCCGTTTCGTCCCCCCTGCATTTTGATTCATATCGTAAGAAAATTTTTCAAAAGAATTTCCTTACAAAACAGAATGAATTGAGGTAGGGGGATCCCCTGGCAGGGGGCCTGAGAGGGTAGCACTGACATCAGCGCTCCCCTCTCAGTCCCCTGCAGAGGGATTCCTCATCACCTCCCAGCTGGGAGGCGGCAGCTCCAGAGCCTCTTCCATGGTGGGCCTCTTACAAGCGGAACAAAACATTTTGTTTTAAACGCGGGGGGGGGGGGGGGAGAGACACAGTTTCATTTCATTTATAATGAAATGCTGCTTGTTCGGTTAATATCATTTAGTTTCATTACATAACAAACTGATGAATTAGTGTTTCGTTTTTTGTTTGGTGCCCATCCCTAGTTCTCCAGTACATTTCGATTTAGTGCTAGATGCATGAGCTGTAGCAAGCCTCGGGCTAACTTGCTTTTTTATTTTTGCCATATGGAACGTAAGGTTGAAAACCACTTTTCAAAGTAGAACCAAATGCACACGTGTCTCCTACATCCAAAGCAGCAGAAGATCCAGACTTTGGCACAGCCCATTACAAAAATTAAATGCTTTATAAATATCCCCACATGAAGCACAGACCGAGAACATCTGGGACCCTATCCAGCTTCTGTAATACATGAAGTCACAGAAATGGCAGTGAAATGAGATTCACGATTCCAGCACTACAGTCTTTGAAGATAGGCTGGCAAGGAGCACAGTAATAAGTGTAATTTTAAAAAAAATCCTTTATCACTTTTAAAATCACCACCATGTGCTTTGAAAATGGAAAAAGCATCCTCAGATAAGCTCTGCTTTCACACACTGGGGTTTATCTATTGGGGTGCTTCCATTTATTCCACATTAGGATAATTACCTTGAATAATTACTATTGTGAACTAGCCTAGTCACAGGTGACGGTCATAGGATTACACAGCTCTATCCATTTTTAAAACTAAGAGAGATGCTATTGTGGGAAACAATCTTAGGGATTAGAATATTGATTTTAAAAGGTGAAAAAGCAAAGCAAAGTGTTCTGCTTATCAAGTAGTCCCTGGGCAGCTTACAGTTTTAATTACAGTAATGCAGGTTGCACAGTGCCCTCCCCCCTCAAGCTGGGCACTCATTTTACCGACCTCAGAAGGATGGAAGGCTGAGTCACCCATGAGCCGGCTACCTGGGATTGAACCCCTGGTCATGAGCACAGTTTTAATTGCAGTACAGGCATTTAACCACTGCGCCATGAAGCTGCCTTTCATTGGAGAAAATAAAAAAGTCAGGAAGGTAGTGCTAAGCAGACAATTAGGAGAGGACATAATAGCATAATTATAATTTATTCTCCCTCTCACAAAATACCAGAATGAGGGGACATCCACTCAGATTGAGGGCTGGGAGGGTAAGAACAGACAAAAGAAAATATTTTTTTCACCCAGCACGTTGTTAGTCTGTGGAAATCCCTGCCACAGGATGCGGTGATGACATCTGGCCTGGATGCCTTCAAAAGGGGATTGGAGAAGAAGTCCATCACAGGTTACAAACCATGATGGAGATGTGTCATCTCCAGGCTTAAAACTAACGTACTTCAAGGGCCAGATGCAGGGGAGTGGTCTCAGGAGACAGATATCTAGTCTCATGCGCTCCCAGATGCATCTGGTGGGGCCACTGTGAGATACAGGAAGCTGGACTAGATGGGCCTTTGGCCTGATCCAGAATGGCTCTTCTTATGTTCTTAAGATACAAATCCCCAAAACAAAACATCTCCTGCAGCTAACATGGTGAAATTTCACATGCAAGTTTTGCAAGGCTATCCTGTGTATTAGAAAAAGCCTGAAAGGTTGACTGCATGATTGATTGTCGGATCTCATTGTTACGCTGCCTTGCTCCAGCAAACATACTCTAGGCAGCTCGCACATTGTGAAAACAAGAATTAAAACAAAATTCTTAAACTATGAAAAATGCCATTAAACATGGTAATGCTGCAACTTTGTCCACCCTCATGGCAAACACTGTATGTAGCAAGACTACAGCTGCACCATTGGGGGTGCACCCAGTTCTATTCCTCGTGAAGAGAATACTGCTGGTACCATTCTAGCACGTGGACATATCACTGTACAATGTGCAGAGAGGGTGAGAGAGCTTAGCTGCAGCCGTCCAACAGCTGCCAAAGCTGGTTTGATCACCACACAAAAGGGAAAAGGCAGTATGCTTATTATAGCAACAAAGAAGAAACTCTTGAGTGGAGAAAACAGTTCACCTGAACAGCTTGTTTGTTCAAGATTTTTAATTAATACCCTGTTTGTTTTACCTACCAGGGAAAAATCCCAGTGGGTCCCAGGAGTTAGAAATGTGAACGAGCTTCCTCGCCGCAGTGGATACCTGTGGACACAAAAGAAGGTATTGTTTGGGAGTTTCATCACATCCTGAGGGATCCTAGTTTTTATTGACTTTAAGAATATCCACCAGTGCAAAACATTTATAGACCGGAACATGTAACCAGGTCTCCCCGGTCACAGTAGGATTATGTCGAGATTTTCAGGGAAGACTTTTCTGTAAGTCCTGATTCCTGCCACACCCTCATGACACATTTGATGGGGGTGGTGGTAGTGCAAGAGACAGCTTTCTCAGTGGCTGCTCCAAAGAACTCCCTACCAAGGAAAACTGGACTGGTCTTCTCCCTTTTGGCCTTCTGTCAATGGGCAAAGCCCTTTCATTCAAGCAGGTTTGGGCCGTTAAGATAGGTTGTGAGAAAGGGGACAATATTTTCCGCCACACTGATCTGTCTTTGTCTTTCAAGCGGTCTTCTTTCAATTAATCTGTTTTAATGAATTAAACTATACTTGTTCTATTTGATTTTACTGTTGGGGGAGAAAGCTGGAGCAAGAATCTTAACAATAACAAAAACCACCCCGAAACTTGTTCTCACGTGAGCATGGCATCTTTTTAGATTACAGTAGGACCCTGGTATCCGCTGGGGATTGGTTCCAGGCCTTCCCGTGGATAATGGAAACCGTGGATAAGAGAGAACACCAAAAGCCCCAAAACTTCTGTTTTGTGACAGTAGCTTGCTTTATGGCTGCTGTTTTGTGTCAGTAGTTTGCTTTACAGGTGCTGTTTGTGACAGCAGCTTGCTTTGCAGCTGCTGAATTATTTATTGAATTTTTCCCCTGCCAACTGTGGGTAACTGAATCAATGGATAACAAATCAGTGGATACGGGGGTCTTACTGTATGTTCTTGGACAAATAACTAGTTCGTCCCGCCCCCTCTTTCTTCATTTCTATCACACTTCTAAGCACTACCTGAATTTCCACAAAGAACAAATTAAAAGAAACACCTATTACTGTATATACTCGAATATAAGCCTAGTTTTTCAGCCCTAATTTTGGGCTAAAAAAAGGGGCCCTCGACTTATATTCGGGTCAATACTTTTAGCCACTGAGGCAAGTGCTTGGGTCGGTGGCTAAAAGTCATTTTAAACATTGTGCGCCGCTTCTCCTGACCTCCCCACTGCTTGCCTCAGCGCCTAAAAGTCATTTTAAACATCTCACACACACACAGCTCACCAAGGAGGAGCTGCCAGGCCCTGCTGCATTTCCCACCCTAGACTTATACTCGAGTCAATACGTTTCCCCAGTTTTGGGGGGATAAATTAGAGGCCTCGACTTATACATGGGTTGACTTATACTCGAGTATATACGGTATGTCTCTTTCCATGTTTCTGAACACCTGCATGTTCCAATGACTATCAAGGGGAAATGCAAACCTAAAGAAGCCATATGTTTCTGACAAATATTCCAATTAAAAATGCTATTGTGATTACTTCAGCAGCCAATTCACCCTCACCCAGTGGCACACTGCCAGAAAGAACATCACATGATTCTACAGGTGTGTGACAAGGAAGGTTTTTTGTGGTTTTTAGATAAACTAGGTATATTAAAATCATACTACAAGACCAGTAAAAGCTTAAGTAAATATGTTCACTTCCAACTTTCTCTACCCAGGGACCAGATGGCAAAGGCTTTTAAAATTTATTTTAGCCATACTATACTAGACTTTCCTGAAAGCTCCTTTTTCCATTCCAAAAGATTATTATTGTATATCTAGCAATCTATTTTGAACAAATAATTATATTTTGAACTTAAAATTCCAACAATGAATAGACTGCAACATTTCCAGACTATTCCTGAATTTATGTCATAATAAACTGGAGGTCGAGTTTTATAGATGCTGTCTAAACTATGATTAACAAAACCCTGCCGCGTGCTGAGAAACAGTGCCATCTTTTGATGCAACTTGAGCAAATATCTGCTTTATGTCATTTGCGCGGAAGAAATTGACGCAAGTCGTGGCCAATATCTGTGAAAAGGAGGCTTGTGTGGGTATAGCCCTTAGATCACAGCACTCAAACGAATGTGGAGATGCTCGTTAAAGGGAGAAAATCTGAAAGGCATCATGTCCCACCATGTGTACCAATGCACATACTACGCCAGAGAAGGTCCACATCCTGCACATCCCAAGACGAATCAGATCTCCGCCCTAGCTTCCTCTCGGTGCCCTTGCTGGGTAGAATCCAGAGAGCGAGGGCTTTGTCCTGCCCTTGCATGTTTGTTGTTCCTCAGAGCTCTCCTGGACTAGAAGAAGGCAAGCCATTTGTGCACAGCGGAATCCCTTATTTGCTTAAGGAAGACTGAACAAAGGCAGCACTTCCTTCAGTAGATAACGGCAATCAGTCTTGAGGTTGGAAGGGAAGCCTCCTGCCCTTGTGGCCGGACAATATAAATACACTCTAAGGTTAATGGAGGCTCCTTGCAGTCCACCTTAGAGGACTTGGTCTTGCCAGTAAACCTGGCTTGTTCACTGCTCCCCTTTATGTTAATTTTGGAACACCTTGTAAATCACCAGTTGGAAAACAGGTCTTTGAGGAACTGCACTGTTTATTCACTGCTCTGTGAGTACTGATAACTTCCTAAAACCTTTTCTTCTTATCCCATGACTCCTAAGTTTGGTGAGAAGTCCAATATAGTACATTCCATAAGCACCACTTATACATTCCATCAGAAACAGAAGGTTCAGGTTAGGCCCTAGCTCAGTGGTGGCGAACCTTCAGATGTTTTGAACCACAACTCCCAGATTTCCAAGCCCAAATTGCCAATGACAAAGGACTGTGGGAGTTGCGGTCCAAAACATCTGGAGTGTCGAAGATTTACCACCACTGCCCTAGCTTCACCACAGTCTTAAGTAAATGATTCTTCTTGATCATTCATCTTCAATGTTCCTGGCCTGTCTTCAACCCATCTCCACATTTTCCTTATCATTCCTCAACAATAATTGTTATTTCATGTTAAGTGGCAGCTTTCACGTTGCCTACCCCAAGAGATAACCAAAGCACTCTCTAGCAGCTAACAAATCTAAACCTCACTTACCTATGCCACTGTCTCATCCAGGAAATGAAACTCTGCTTTTTTTTACTATTCGGGTGAATGTACACAACACAGGTATGCTCAGGGTAGGATTGACCTCTCTTTCTCACTACTCTAGATGGCATGAGGACTATACCCTGTCATGCATGAGGATCATGCATGATACATGACCGTTCCCTCTCCAAAGGCAAATCATATTTATTGTTGTTTGATGTTTTTTAACTGTTTTAATCCCTTGATTGTAAGCCGCCCAGAGACCTTTGGGTAGTGGGCGGCATATAAGTTGTAAAAATAAATAAATAAATAAATAAATATTTCCTGTGCAGAACTATTTATGCCAGTGGAAGCCTACATAATTTTCAGAGTGTAGGCTGAATCCTGTTCTGCTTGGAACCTTAAATAACTATGAATCCAGAGACAGCAGTGCAGCATTTAGTAATTAAATGCATATGCTTATGTAATTTTAGAAGACGTAGTTGTGTTCGTCTTTGCTAAGCACGTCAGATAACAAGATAATAATAAAAAATACTAGAAAAAAATGTTGTGACACCTTAAGGAATAACAGCTATATATAGCACTTAGTTTTTTAGATGCCAAAACTTTTTATCTTTTTTTTTGTTCTGTTTTTTCCTGACAAGCTTATATAAGGCTACTTAAAAGATAGTCCTATTAAATTTAGTGGGGCACGCTCCCAGGTAAATGGGTCGAAAGCACACACCTGCAAACTCTCGCCCTCTGCAACTAAATATGTACTCAAAAGGCAACTTTTTTTGGCCTGAAATTCTTGAAAAGACTAACACCGCTACCCTATCTGAAATGTTTAGAGAGTATCACATCAGCATTGCCACTGATTGAAACTTTTCATTTCTCCCCCGGGAAAATCATTTCATTATAATCCTGCTTCACTAGGAGAGGATAAATACAGTGGACCCTTGTATAACAAACAAACAGCTTGTCTAACATAAAATTTGTACAACATAAAATATTCCGGAGATAGGGGAAATTTGCTTAACAGAATTGCCTATGGGGAAAATCCGTACAACATAAAAATGGGATTACTCCATTTTCAATGCATTCTTACGGGAAATTTGTATAAAGGAAAATTTGCTTAACATAATTTCATTTGGAACGAATTAATTCCTTTATACAAGGTGTATACAGTATCTCTGTTAACATAGACACATTCTACAGATTCCTAATTCACAGAAGGTTTGATGAAAAACTTTCAACAAGAATCTCTACCAGGGCTACACCTTGGGCATTTTCTGACAGTCGCCATTTGCACCACTGCATTGGATTCCTGTTCACGCCCCCAACCATTTTCCAGCTAGTCTGGCAGACCACAACTTGCAAGAGGAATGCTGTTCGTTCCAACATCAACCCCATGGAGACTGGAAGCAGGGCATTTTATTCAGTTGGACAGTACAGAACAGGATATTATTCTGTTGGGGTTGGAAAGTATGTCCACTTTATAAGCAACCAGCAGTCTGGCCAAAGTGTCTCAATGTTTATGCCATCTGGTTCTTTTTCTCATTTCTGCTTTACCTCACCAAAGATGCTTTGACAGCAAGTTCCTTTTGGCTGCCTGGCTGAAAGCACCACTTATTTGTTTAACCTTCTCCACCCTCTCTCCTTCCAGAATTAATCTGTACTAAGGGAGGTAAACCTGAGCACACACACACACACACACACACACACACACACACACACACACACACACACACACACACACA
>JAHTLZ010000161.1:1480114-1518285 GCA_023846285.1 Phrynocephalus versicolor | reverse complement strand
ACACACACACACACACACACACACACACACACACACACACACACACAAAACAAGAAAGCTTGGCTTTGGACAAATATTCTCTAGCCTTCTTGTAAATATTCCTCCTCCTTAATTTGCAATAAAATCTTATACTCAGAGAGAAAGAGAGAGAGAGAACGAACAGACACACATACAGTGGTAACTTGTATAAAGGAATTAATTTGTTCCAAATGAAATTATGTTAAGCAAAATTTCCTTTATACAAATTTCCCATAGGAATGCATTGAAAACAGAGTAATCCCATTTTATGTTGTACAGGTTTGCCCCATAGGCGATTCTGTTAAGCAAATTCCCCCTATCTCCAGAATTTTTTATGTTGTACAAATTTTATGTTATACAAACTCTTTGTTATACAAGGGTCCACTGTATATCAATCTTGTCAATCTATTTTTGTGGAGGAAGCACAGTGGAAATATCAGAGAGGAAGGTAAGCCAAGATAGTTAAGAGGGCACTATGGAGACCCCAGCTCACTCATCTCCTAACTTAAAAAAATACCACAGCGAAGCAATTTGATCTCCAAAGGCCCAGATAAGTATGATATAAAAATACCAGAGCCATCAACTGATTAAGATACTTCAGCTAACCAGCCATCTGCCTTACAAGAGGGATGAAATTTTTAAATAACCTTAATGCTTTCTTCTTCGTGCCCTTTTTAAATAACAAGCCAGAAACAAATTAGCAAACTATAATCCCCTGAAAGACTATTCTAGATATTTTGTGCGATTAAGATGTCTGCTTGCAGAGTATTCAGTTTGGTATGCCTGCTTCTCATGCATGGTTTGTACTCTCTCTGAGCCCATGCAGTGCTTTATAACAAGTAAGAAAAAACATTCTGTATTCTCAAAAACAAGAATAGAGAGGTAAGCCTGAGACAAGGCTGTATCATTTGAAACTACAAGTGGGTCTCCAGCATATCAAAACAAAATTATATGCCAAAGTAAACTTGGGGATCAAGTTTTGCTTCTCCCTTGGATATATCGAAAGAAGAACACCATGCTACAATCCAGAAAGGATGTTCATCTGGCCTCTCCATGTTGTGAGACCAAGGGCAGAGCACGAAAACAATCTTTGCTTTTTTTGTCACTTTATTCTACAGAAGCCTGGACTTCTCTTAGCAGCAGTGTATCTTCCATTTAGACATGGGCACGGAGCGGCGAAATTCTCGTTTCCGTTTTCGGTTATTGTTATCGTTACGTAGCGATAATGGTAACGAGAATTACTCCGCTCCAGCTCGAACCCGACCCAAAAAAAGAAAATTTGGCTCGGGTTTATTGTTGTCGTTAATGGCATTGCGGCGATCGCGCGATGCAATTGCCAACAGCAGTACAGAAAAAAGTTTTTTAAAGTTTAAAAAAAAAACCCGATTCCCGGCCAAAAAAGCAGGCGAAAATATGCCTGCCTGAGGACACCTACCAGAGGGGTGGTTTCTGGGGGGGGGGGTCCCCCCGGCCTTCCCCCCTCTTCTGTCCTGGGCTGCTTGCACCAGGCTGGGGTGGGGGTCAGTCATCCTTGTCGTCTCCATGTGCCATGCGGTGTGGGGGGTGGGGGATCCAAAATGGTGACCGCAACATTTATTTTGAAATCGTGGTCCAAAAACACACCAAAGCACAACAGAAACATGTGAAAATTAGGTATTTTAAATGCCTGAATTTTTATAGTAGCAGCAGTGGGTTTTTCTTGCAATAAAACGTCTCCATTGATTTTATTTTATTTTTATTTTTTTACACCTGCGCAATGATGGGCTGGCCATGGGATGGGACCATGCAATTTTTTTGAGCCATTCCACCAATCGCATGGCCAGGTTTTGACTGAGACTTCTGGATGTGCCAGAGGGCATAAAAAGCCCACTAACCCTAACCCTAACCCATATGCCAGTACACTGTCCTTCTTAGTGGGTCAGAGAGGCACCCAGAGGTGCAGCCCACTAACCCACCCTAACCCTAACCATAACCGTAACCCTAAGCCTTACCCTAACCCCAACCTGTACGCCAGTACGCTTCCCTTCTTAATGGGTCAGAGGCAGCCAGAGAGGTGCCTCCCAGAGCCCACTATCCCTACCCCTACCCCTAACCTGTACGCCAGTACGCTTCCCTTCTTAGTGCGTCAGAGTAGAGGCACCCAGAAAGGTGCCTACCAGAGTCCACTTACCCTAACCCCAACCCTAACTCTAACCTGTACGGCAGTACACTTCCCTTCTTAGTGGGTCAGAGGCACCCAGAGGTGCAGCCCAGAGCCCACAAACCCTAACCCTAACCCCAACCCTAACCCTAACCCTAACCCCATGCTCTGGGACGTCAAATCGTGCTAAATCACGGTGGAAACGACAAACAACAAACGGAAATGACAATTTTTTGAAAATTATCGCGACAAACGGAAACGACCCGAAACGGACCCGTTCCGACAAACTCAAAACATCATTTTTTCTGGTCGTGCCCATCTCTACTTCCATTCCAATATGTGGAATCAGTATAAGTTTCAAAAGCTTCCATCAGCATATTTAAGGAAACGTTGCTAACTCTTCAGCTTGATAATTAGCTCACATAGTTAGAGCATTTAGTCTGGGAATCCAGTTAACCTTCCAACACCCTTCATGATCCAAAATAAATTCTTCAGACTGGGCAGCAATTTTCCACTTCCTTCCTCTACGGCTTCCAAAGCACTTTGTTTTTCCAGTTTTAAAAGCCTGGAGTTCATATCAGTTTAATTAATCCTAATGGCAGTATGAATAATATATTTTCAGGCAGCTAGATTAGGCTATTGGTGATTTTCAGTGAAGGCAAAGAAATCAGCTTCTAAGAGATGTAAACAGGATAACGATGGAATAGGATATTTCATTACAGCAGTCTTGTTATGGCCAAACATTCAAAAAAGTTAGATGCCTCAGGGCTCAACTCTATTAGCCAAAAGCTATATCACAAACAACAATCAAACGGTACCCCAGGATACTCTGTAAATTTATTAGGGATTTTTTTGCTTAAAACTGCAGTTTAGCTTATTCCAAGAGACCATTTACCAACCATTACATAATTCCCCTTTACAATCTCAGCTAAAATTGCTACGTGGGTAGGGAGCAGTCTTATTAGCTTGAGAAAAACTCTGTGGACCTAAAAACCTCAAGACAGTGGCTTCCAAGGAGGGTGACTAACGCTAGGATGATCCCAGTTCTATCTTCAACCTTCACCACACCCTTAAAGCCAAGGTCTCACAGATCACTTGAGTGCAAAGTAAAACAGCAAAACTGTGTTTCATTCCTGGGAAACGGAATCTGGAAACTTTTGCATGCAATTCATGTCCCCATCATGGAATACGATTATTATTCAAAATAGGAATCGTTATGAAAACCTAACCATTTTACAGGAACACACACCAGAGTTGGTACTGTGTGACAGAGAAGAGCGTGAGCCATCTGCAAAGAACAGTTTGAGAATGAAAGAGGAACAAGCAGAGGAAATAGAGGAACGAGTGAAGACATTGAACTTGAAAGATGATGGAACAAGGAAAGGGACAGAAATAAAAGAAGAGGGAATAAAAACAGAAGGTACAGAAAGCATTGGAAAGGATGAGATAAAACCAGAAGGGATAGAGCAGTGATGGCGAACCTTTGACACACCAGATATTTTGGACCACAACCCACACAGTCCTTTGTCGTTGCTAGTCTAGGCTTGGAATTCTGGGAGTTGTGGTCCAAAACATTTGGAGTGCCAAAGGCTCGCTACCACTGGGATAGAGGAAGTTAGGAAGGGAGAGTTGGAAACGGTAGCAGGATTTTATTCAGACAGCCAGAAAAGGGGTGAGCTGAAAGAGATAGAATGTGGGAGGAACTACGGGCAGTGGAGAGAATATATAAGACGGGGATGTGAGGTTAGCTGTCAAGCTAGCCCGCAGTCATCAGAAGCATCAGTGCAGGTGTGTGAGAGAAAACAGAAAATCACCATTAGAGTAACTGAGAAAGGAATCCAGACAGATGCTTTGACGCTTTGGTCCTTACTAAGATAGAAACTGGTTTGCGGTTGAAAGTAAACCGACATTTCCTCCTGTAAATTATATAAAAACAGCACAGGGTGAAATAAGAGGATGGATCCCTGGATGGGGTTGGGAGGAACCCCAGAGCTACATGAGGCACCCGTGTTGCAGGACCAGACGTGTGGGACCTTTAATAGCTCATGGGGCAATGAGTGAAGAATAAGGAATACAAATCCTTTTATAGAAGAAAGTCCCTGTATTTCAGAGATGTTTATTAAGTTGAATAACGACCGGTTGTTGTTACCAGAAGTTAATATAAATGCAAATGCAGACCGAAGAAACTGTTGAAAATGTTATAAATAAAAGTTGATTGTGCTTCGAGCAACCGCTCGTCAAGTGCTTCTCCGTTAGATCCGTTAGTGCCGATTAATGAACCATCACATACTGTTGCTGGAGCTGAGTTGTTGCTTCTCTTTGCTCAGGAATCTTAACCATCAAGATCTAAAAAACCTCAGAGTACCAAGTTGGAGAAAGCAAAAAAAATTCCATAATGTTACAAGCAGAGTTTTGGTTCCCAACCTTGGGTAACCTAGGTGTTCTGAGACTGAGTTACCCATCAAGTCTTTAACAGAAGTCTCCTAGAAACCTAATCTAGCTCTGGTCGATTAGGATTCTAGGAGAAGCAGTTCAAGAACAGCTGAGTTTCGCAAGATTTGTTGTGTGTGTCACATCATTACAGTTGTGACCAACTCTTCGTGTCCCTATGGCCATGGAGTTTTCTTGGCAGGAATACTGGAGTGGCTTGCCTGTTCCTACTCCAGGTACCTACAGCACCTGGTGTTCACTGGTGGCCGCCCATCCAAGTACTAACCAAGGTTGACCCTGCTTCCTAAATTGGGCGAGATTGGATGTGCTTAGGGCATCTAGGCAGAAACCACTAAGTTAGAGGATTCGGGTTAGGTCCCACGCAATCTTACAGAAGAGTCCTGCTGAAATCTATGGTGCTTCGTTATACATTTGTATACTGAAACAACATTTTTTTAAAAAAAAAGTAAAATGAAGAAGTGTAAGATTTACTAGGAGGCAATTCTTCAAATAATTCTGACACACCTTGAGCACCTGCCTTCTTTCTCAGATGACACTGTGCAACATTTATACTGCCCAATGCTGAAGAATGTTGGCTTTCATCTACTCTGTCCTCCCACCAATATTGCTGAGAAGCTATAATGTACACGGACTTATAGGGGAAAGAAAAGAACTGTTAACTCTGCTGGGTAAAAAAGTAATACGCACAAGGATTACCCCATTGTAAACACACTTGCTTTGGAACAATTCCCTGCCATGAACTGGAACTTACTCAACAGGCACATGACTATTGTATACTGTTAGTCCGCTTTTGAGGGGACACACACACGGACACACACACACACACACACACACACACACACACACACACACACCCCTTCCCAACCTTTGCGGCACAGCCACAGTTTGCAAGTCTGCGGCAATTAGTAATTCTAGCAGCTCTCTCTTGGATCTCAACAGCAAAGTTATGAAAAGGACACAATTTGCTCGGAAAAGGTAAAATAGCAATTAACAGGGTGGAGAGGAGAAACAAAATCCAACCGCTAATGCCAGTCGGATAGGACGCAGACTCCCACTGCTGCTTTCAGGACGTTGTGCACTTTTACGAAAGCCTGAAATAGTCATTATTTTGTTCTTTTCTACATCCATTTGGTGTTTTTAGAAGAAGGCACTTTAAGGACCTCAGGCAGGTCTCAGCGACACAAGTGCTGTTTTTGTTTGCTTTCAGTGAACACAGATGACAGTCTAAACCTATTTATTTTAGAATAAACCTCAGGGATACAGTGGCCCATGCACTTGGCTGCACTGTGAATCTGTTGCTATCCAACTTTCCCATCCTTCCGTCTGAAGGAAAAAAGCAAGACTGCTGACTTGATCAGAGCAAATTAAGGTGTCATTATTATTGAATTAGTTGTAGGATGGATCACTACATACAGTAGCTGCAATTCTGCATGCTTCTCATTTCATTGTGGCAATGTACATGCACTGCCCACAGATTCTCCTCTTCAACTCTTCACTATCTACCAGAAGCAGACTTCCTGTATTGGCGAAGGACCTGCCTTTCATGTTGTCTCCGGATTTTCCTCTCCGCATGAGACTTCTTGTCTAAGCCAAACTGCCTAGCAACCTCTCTTGTGTATCGGCTTAACTGCTCTATAAAGGAAATTAATTTTTGACAAGAATCCAGGCTTGCAAATGCTCACTTAATACCTGTGGCGAACACAAATAACTGCCATGTAGGAAAGGTTGCATTCATACTCAGACAAAAAATATAAGTGACTAACACAGGCATACATAACCAGGCAAGTCTAAACTTCCTGCTTTATTCCTAAAGGCACAATATTATGGTCAATCCACCAAAACTGTTCTACGTGGCTTTGAAACTTCAAGCAGATGCTTGATTGGAATGGCAATGCAAGCTTAGTTGGTTTAAGCTTATCAAAAGGTCCAAACTAGCATTTCAGACCACAGATGTCTTAGAAAGACATGCTAGGCAAAGCACTGTCACAATAATAAGGTTGCTTTAAAACTCATACAGAATTCTCCGGTTGATCAAAATCCTATTGCATAGTTACTGGTACACCGACAGTAAGCAAATGGTATAATTCATGGTAGCTGCCAATTAATGAATCTGAGTTTTGATTATTATTTTTTAGCATACTTTAGTCTGCTGGGTAGCATGCACCTGAAAATCCAAATGATGATTTCTTAATCAGCAGCAAGGAGCCATTGCAAGCTGTACTATTTAACTTCCACAAGGCAAAGCTGTGCAATAGGATTTGGGCCACTGTGTAGTATGCGGTCATCAAAAATTACTGAGCATCTGGAGTGTCACTTAACCATATCTGACAACAAGCACTGAAACAGATGTGCTTTTTTGCCCACCTAAGAGAATAACCCCCATGGAGACAGAACTTTGCTCCATTTAATGACGGATATAGGAAAAGAGCAACACCTTTGAATGCCATGGCTTCTCTCAGTGAGGCAATACTCCAAGCTAAACTGTGGAGGAGTACCTACCCTAATTTCTAACCATAATAAAGTAAAAGTTGCTATGCATTCTTACACAAGACTTATTTGACTGTAATCTAAGCTTTTATTAAGGGTGTGGTGGCTCAGCGGGCTACAGTACTGAAAACCTGTCAGCTGCAAAGTCGGCAGCTCAGCGGTTCAAATCCCGGGTACCACGCTGCGGAGTGAGCTCCTCCTGTTAACCCCAGCTCCTGCTAACCTAGCAGTGCGAAAGCATGCAAATGCAAGTAGATAAATAGGTACTGGCGTAAAAAAAAAAAAGCGGGAAGGTAAAACAGTGTTATTCATTGCAGCCATGCCGGCCACGTGGCCACGGACTTGCACAACACTGGCTCTTTGGCTTGAATACGGAGATGAGCACCACCCCTAGTCAGACACATAAGAACATAAGAACATAAGAAGAGCCATGCTGGATCAGGCCAAAGGCCCATCTAGTCCAGCTTCCTGTATCTCACAGCGGCCCCACCAGGTGCGTTTGGGAGTGCATGAGACTAGATATCTGTCTCCTGATACCACTCCCCTGCATCTGGCCCTTGAAGTAACCCGGTTTAAAGCCTGGAGACTCCACATCTCCATCATGGTTTGTAACCTGTGATGGACTTTTCCTCCAGGAATCTGTCCAATCCCCTTTTGAAGGCATCCAGGCCAGATGCCATCACCACATCCTGTGGCAGGGAGTTCCATAGACTTACAACGCGCTGGGTGAAAAAATATTTTCTTTTGTCTGTTCTTACTCTCCCAGCCCTCAATTTGAGTGTATGTCCCCTAGTTCTGGTATTTTGGGAGAGAGAGAAGAGCTTCCCTCTATCCACTTTACTCATACCCTGCATTATTTTGTACGTCTCAATCATATCCCCCCTCAAGCGCCTTTTTTCCAGACTAAAGAGGCCCAAATGTTTTAGCCTTTCTTCATAAGGGAGGTGCTCTAGCCCGGTAATCATTTTAGTCGCTCTCTTCTGCACCTTTTCCAGTTCCACTATGTCTTTCTTGAGATGCGGTGACCAGAATTGTACACAATACTCCAGGTGGGGCCTTACTATTGTTTTGTATAATGGCATTATAATGTTGGCTGTTTTATTTTCAATCCCCTTTTTGATAATCCCTAGCATGGAATTGGCCTTCTTCACCGCTGCCACACATTGGGGAGACACCTTCATGGAGCTGTCCACCAACACACCAAGATCTCTTTCCTGATCCGTCACGGATAACTCAGAGCCCATGAGTTGATAAACGAAGTTTGGGTTTTTTGCCCCAATATGCATTACTTTACATTTGGTTACATTAAAACGCATTTGCCATTTCTCAGCCCACTCCCCAAGTTTGGAGAGATCCTTCTGGAGCTCTTCACAATCTTCTCTGGTATTTACCACACGGAAAAGTTTTGTGTCATCTGCAAACTTGGCCACCTCACTGTTTATCCCTGTCTCCAGGTCATTTATGAACAGATTGAAAAGCACCGGTCCCAGGACCGAGCCCTGGGGCACACCGCTTTTCACTTCTCTCCATTGCGAAAATTTCCCATTGACACCTACTCTTTGTTTCCGGGATTTCAACCAGTTCTCAATCCATAAGAGGACCTGCCCTCTTATCCCCTGACTGTGCAATTTTCTCAGCAGCCTTTGGTGAGGGACTGTGTCAAAAGCTTTTTGAAAATCCAGATAGACTATATCAACCGGTTCACCCAAATCCACGTGCCTGTTGACCTTTTCAAAAAATTCTAAGAGGTTTGTCAGACAAGATTTACCCTTACAGAAGCCATGCTGATTTTCTCTCAGCAAGGTTTGTTCTTTTATGTGTTTTAAGATTTTCTCTTGGATGAGGCTTTCCACCATCTTCCCTGGGACAGATGTAAGGCTAACCGGCCTGTAGTTTCCCGGGTCCCCCCTCCTTCCTTTTTTAAAAATTGGTGTGACATCTGCTATCCTCCAGTCCTCCGGCACTGTGGCCGTTTTAAGAGACAAGTTGCATATAACCGTTAAGAGATCTGCAATTTCATTTCTCAGTTCCCTAATAACCCTTGGGTGGATGCCATCTGGGCCCGGTGACTTGTTAATCCTCAATTTATCTATTAGTCCTAAAACCTCCTCTCTTTTAACCTGTATTTGATTTAATTCTTTAGTCAAGAGGGGCGGCTGAGGCAGCGGAATCCGCTCAAGGTCCTCTGTCGTGAAGACAGACGCAAAGAACTCATTCAATTTCTCTGCAATGTCCAAGTCTTCCTTAACCTCCCCTTTTCCTCCCTCACCATCCAGAGGGCCAACTGGTTCTCTGGCAGGTTTTCTACTTCTAACATATTTAAAGAAGCTTTTATTATTACCCTTTATATTGCTAGCCATTCGTTCCTCAAAGTCTTTCTTTGCCTCCCTTATCATCTTCTTACATTTCTTTTGCCAGAGTTTGTGTTCCTTTTTATTATCCTCATTTGGGGAGGATTTCCATTTACAGAAGGACCTCTCCTTGTGCTTTAGAGCCTCTCTAACTCCATTCGTTAACCATGCCGGTGCCCTCTTGGACTTAAATGAGCTCTTCTTTCTTTGTGGTATGCACTTGTGCTGGGCCTCTATTATTGTTGTTTTAAACAGGCTCCATGCACTCTGAAGAGATTGGATTCTTTTAACCTTCCCCTTCAGTTTCTCTCTAACTATTTTCCTCATCTGAGGGAAGTTTGCCCTTCGAAAATCAAGGGTCTTTATGTCTGATTTGGTTGACACGATTAGCACGCATGCACAGGGGAACCTTTACCTTTACCTAAGCTTTTATTAGCAATGGCTTATTTCTCAGGAAGTAGGGTGGAGTAGGCTGTATAGGGTACAGAATTAAATTCAGTAAATGTCAAGGTCGACAAGGTCCGTTTGTCTTCGAGACTTAATGCGGCCACAGCATCCTGTCACATCCTCATAATGCAAAGAGCTGAAAAATGCCCCAGATGCATAGGCTAAAGGCTTGGAAATCAAACAGAAGAAACTTTTAATGGAAAGAGGCTGCAGCTTCAACAAACACAGTTCCTGATCTTCCCCATCTCCTGCGTGTGGGATGGATCAGTCATCCTGGTCAAAACAATTTCTAATCAGGAATTGATAAAGACATTCCTAATCTCTCTTCCCTCTGTTCTAATGCCACTTGTGTCCAAGTTTCTACAACTCTCTAGAAGGCATGTTTTATTTCCTAGAACAGCAAAATTGCAAGTCTCCTGCTCTAACTTTTGAGGATGCGGACACCATGTTCCCTTGCCATCCAGGAAATGGTGGACAGAAGAAAGAAGGCAACATACATTTCTAAGGCCACAATGAATTTCTGTGCCTATGATAATACCTTCAATGCTGCTGTTATTGCAGAGAGACTTAACTTGTCCAAGGACGTCCACAGAGTGCATTAGTGGGCTCAAGATAAAACACGACCATGCTATTGTGGGCACTAGCTTATCAACTGTTCGTTCCTGCTTTTACCTGGTGTAAAAAAGTTGCCAAACAGCTCTATACATGAAGCTGAAAAAGAAACATAGACTGTTCAAAACCCAGGAGAACTAAACCAAAAAATCTGCTATGGCCTCTGCAATAAATAAGCTTAAATATGTGGCCTATGCCCAAGAGCAACAATGAATCCTAAATTTAAAACAGAATATCAGTAAATGCAGGCCGGGTGGGAAAGGCCAGACTGTGCTTTACTTATTTCAGTGGCAAAACAACAGCAACATGCCAGACTGCCTCAATCTGAACATGGCATAGGTCACACTTGTGTCTCTCTATCTTGCCTTTGGGATTTGATCTATCTCCTTTTTAAGTAAACTCTCCGCTTAATGGCTGAGTCCGGTCAAATTGATTCCTACTTACGGAGACTGCTCAGGGTTTTCACAATATCAAGTACAGTACTCAGAAGTCATTTAAGTGTACAGTGGACCCTTGTATACCAAACGGTTTGTATAACATAAAATTTGTACAACATAAAAAATTCCGGAGCTAGGGGAAATTTGCTTAACAGAATTGCCTATGGGGCGAATCTGTACAACATAAAAATGGGATCACTCTGTTTTCAATGCATTCCTATGGGAAATTTGTATAAAGGAAAACTTGCTTAACATAATTTAATTTGGAACAAATTAATTCCTTTATACAAGGTACCACTGTACCTTCTTCTGGGGATGTCCTAGGGCAGGCATGTCCAAAGTCAGGCCCGGAGGCCAAATGTGGCCAGTTTACAAATTTCGAGCAGCCCGTAGCCTCTTCTCCTCACCAGCTCAACCTGTCATGCATCTTCACCAGCTGGCCTTTCCCTATACTGGATGGAGGCATCAGCTTGCAGTTTTATGTTTTGCCTGCCCTCCCTGCCTCTGTCCACCACCACCACCCAGCCACCTTCCCAGCCTTCCCGCCCCCTGGCTCCGTTGCTGCAGCATCCTCCCTTCCTCCTTGCATGTTATAGAGACCTGCACAAAGTCCAGCCCAGGGGCCAAATGCGGCTGAATGGTCGGTCCCCACACATTTTCACCTGGCCAAATCTGGCCCTCCTTGCAAAAAGTTTGGACACCCCTGTCCTAGGGTCATGTGGTTTGCACAAGGCAACACAGGTTAGCTTTGCTCCCAGAAAGCAAAGTGGGCCATCAGACTACTGATCCTTAGCCTCTACAGTGATCAATGCCAACTCACTGCATTATGAAGCCAACACGCTGCACCTGGTGAACTTCAAACTAACTGAATATTTCTAGTTAGAAAGCGAAAAGACCCATTCTACAAACTAGCTGAACTCACTGCACGGTTCTTTCACACTCACCCGACTCAAGTCCATAGCTCTTTCACTGCTACCACAGAACAGAAAAGATAAAAATGCATCAGTAATAAGCATGTGCACCATACATAGTTAAAAGTGTTGAAGTGTACGTGGAAGAGCCATTTGAGTTCATGTGGGAATGATGCCCACCTAAGATCAACAAAAGTCATAACTATGAGGTTTGTCACAAAACACATTTCCCACGACACAAGATGTTGTTTTCATTTCAGTACTTAATATAGAACAAGGTAACCTTATTTAAAACAGAAGCACTGTTTTACCCTGAAGTAGTATTTGCGTTGAACAGTTTCCCAATTTTGGCTCTGCTTTTAGTTCTTGGGAGTGTTACAGGGAATCGATACAATTCAAGGAGAGATGGGCATGAAACACATTTCAGTAGGGTTTAGCAGATCAGGCCCACAGGTGTTGTGCGGGGGCCCTAGATTGCCCACCCCACCCCCTCCTGTAGCGGCCTACTTAGAGGCTTCATCCTGGACCTCCCTGCCCTACCTCTCCTGGAAGGACGTAAGACAGGGAATCTGATACGCTTGCACAACACCTATATGAGCTCAAGCAGCTGAAGCACCAAACCAGTTTGTGCCCATCTCAAAATCCAAGCAAAACTAAGAGGACCAGAGAGAGTGGAGTCTGTCATCACATAGAGGAGCCTTGAAACATCTATGGGCAAAAAGCAGAGCTAGATGACCTGACTTCCTTTCTCATTCTCACTAGGTGAAGTATTCGCAACTGTAAAATGAGGACCCCATAAAGTTTTCCATAGCTCCTCTTGATGTTTAGGCCTTTTAATGCACTTTTATGCTCAGGGCCAGGTGCTGAGAATTAAAAAAAACAGGTCGGCTGTGACAATGTGATGCAGAGGCCTAAAAGAAATGTGAGTAGCAGAAGGCCAAGGCCTGAAGAAGGAAGGGCTCAGGGTGAAGAGAAGATGAGATACTAAGGGGAAGGACAGAACAACCAAAGAAGAAACACATTAAGGCCTGGGAGATGTTGTGACATTGTAGTAAATACTTCAACTGTTATAAGCTTTATAAACCAGTACTGTATAACATGGGGTGGGAGGATGAAATCTAAGAGTCAAAGAACTTATTGGGCAAGTAGGAAAAGAGCACCACAATTTTTAAGCTAGGCATTTAAGTGGAGAAAACACTGAGAAATTCAGTGTTGTGCAGTGGTCACAGCACTTGACTGCAACTTGGATCTGATCTCCATTCAACTCACTGTGCGTCCTTGGGCATGGGAGTCTCTCCGCCTGACCTACTTATGGTGTTGCTGTGAATAGGTTACCTTCAGCTCTCAAGAGCAGTGGCTCCCAACTTTGAGTAACCCAGGTGTTCTGTGACTGCAACTCCCAGAAGCCTTCACCACTAGCTGTGCTTGTCAAGATTTCTGGGAATTGTAGACTAAGAATAGCTGGGTTACCCAAGGTTGGGAATCACTACTCTAAAAGAAGGGTGGCACATAAATATCAATCAATCAATCAATCAATCCGCATGCCTGCCAGAAAAGGCTAAGACAGAGGGACAAACAGGAAACATGGTTCATCTGAATTACCAGGAAGGAATGCCTATATTGCTTAAGCAAGTGCTATTTTGGAAACAATTCCACTGAAATTGTTGAAATCTTAGAAACAATCTCTCTCTGGACGTGGGTGGCCAAGCTATGTCCACAGAACTTACGTCTCAAGCCTTTGAAGGTGACAATGAATTACAGGCCTCATAAAAGTAAGTAACATCTGTATCTGTGTTTACTAGACAACTGCCTTTCTTGACTTAAATATCTACTCTTGCTTACCAGCATCGACATAGCTGGCAAGATACTGTACAAGAATCATGTTACTTACAGAGAAGTAACAAGCAAATTCCCTGCCCCTAAAAGCCCCCTATGCCCACTCACAAATCTGCCTTATACCTGATATCTAGCCCCCCCCCCCAGCTTCCCAGGTAAGTCCTTTCAGGCATTTTAAAAAATATTACAGAAAACACATATTGGAAAGGCCAAGGGTCTTCAGTATCAAACAAAAGTGCATGATATAAGAGGCACTGAGACATTCAGATGGCCCAGTACAATGTTGTTATAAGTTATAAGATCAACTGCAGCTGTTTGTTAGGAATGATGGCTTAATCCCGCTGTCTGAGAATAAAAATTGAAGAAAGGCAACCACACTGATGACGTCTGCCCTCCATCCTGTTCCCAGACAAACAGTCCTAGATTAATATTTTGTGAACATTTACTTTTAAAAGTTTCAGACCCTCTGCAATTAATTAAGTCCCCTTCCCCCTCTTTTGTGGTCTCCATGTAAGCATGCCAACATTTCAGTTGCTTCTTGCTGCTATACATTTAATTGTAGCTTGGTATTAAACAGTTGGGGGCATTTTGCTTTACCTTTCTGCCATGAAAAAACTCAACTAACTAATTGCTGCATAGCAAATGTTAATACAGCAATACCTTGGTTTAAGAGCATTTTGCAAGACAAGCAAACATTTCTTCTAAATTTTGCCTTGATCAACAACCAATGTCTTGATATACAAGCACTGGAGCAGGTTCCATGATCACATGTCAGCCAATGGTGGCTCTCTCTGTCTCCCCCGGATTGTGGGTGATTGTCTGGAAGGTTCCAAAGCAGAGGAAGCAAGGAGGAATGAAGGTCTCCCTTGCACCAGCCAGGAACTTTTTCAAAGGGGAGTGCAGGTTAGGGTTTTGTTTTTCTTTATATTTGTATTTATATTTTGTTTTCAACATTTTTCCTTATTTTTCAAACAATTTCTAGTCATGGGGCAGCTAGTCAAGTGTGTATAGGGCTACAAACTGCACTTTATGACTGTCACATTAAACACAGAGAGTAAAATCCAGTTGTTAGTTCCAAGCAGAGCAGATTCTGTAGCCAGGTAAACAATGGTGTGGACGTGGACATCTAGCCAACTTCTTTTGTGAGTTTTGGCATTTTGTGTGTGCACTATGTGGTCTATGGGGCTCCAGAATGAATCATCTGTGTTTACATTATTTCTTATGAGGAAATTTGCTTTGATGTAAGAGTGTTTTGGTTTTCAAGCATGTTTCTGGAATGAATTACTGTATGCTCGTAAACCAAGGTATTACTGTATGTGACAGTTATAGCTTGCCAAAATGACATTTCATTTCGTTATTCGTTTCTCCACTTTGTTTAATACGGAATGATTTTTTTCACTTATAACTTCTCTTTTTATTTTTATTTTTTATTTATTATTATTTTTTTAAAAGTCCCCGATGCCAGCTGAGAGCAGCTGAGAGGCACTGGCTTTTAACTTTTTCTCTTTTTATTTTTAGCTTTAGTGTGGTCGGCACTTTTTAAATTTTTAAATTTTACTTTATAGCGTAGACCATGCAGCCCTCGGGGCTGGGTTGGTGCTTTTTTTTTTTTAATGTTCCCCCATGTCTGGCTTTTTCCCTCCACTTCTCAGCTGTAGGTTTTTTTGGGGGGGGGGCTGCCAGAGTTCCAGCCGCAGAGAAGGCCAGTGACTTAGAAAGATAGGAGAAAGACACCAGGAACGAAAAACGAAATGAAACAAAATGGAAATTTCCATTTCATTTTGTTTCATTTTTCTTTTATGGGTTCGTTCCTTATCATTTTGTTAGCTAACGAAACAAATAATGAATAACGAAACAAATTAAAAATTCATTTCGTGCCCATCTCTACTGAAGCGTAAGGTTCACAATTTTTAAATGATCATGCCTAAGGCTATTAATACATGAGTGAACTTTGCTGCCAGATGGTTGGTATACAAATCCAATAAAGAAATAAATAAAAATAACAATTTATTACATATGATTTTCTTTTAAATTTAATGTTTAGCATACATTTATTTGATTATGGTGATGTTTATATGTTTATTATTTTACATGGCTATTAGTTTTATTTTTGTAAACCACCCAGAGTGACCTTGGTAGCCAGATGGGTGGGTGGGTGGTAGGTATAAATGAAGTAAAGTACTGAACTATAGATGTATTCTGCAGTGAAAATGGCACAGAAACACAGCTGTAACCGGACAGCTTTAGTGTAACTTAGACTGACGTTTCATGAATATTTCTGATGTACTTGCTAAGCGATTATGATTATAAGGTGGAGCTGGGATCAGAGGAAAACATACCTTTCTATTTAAGGGGGAGAATGCAGACCTAGTCCTGGTCAGGAGGGAAAAATATTTTGCATCAAAGAACAGAACAAGCTTTACAAACATTCAAATTGTTCCAGCCACTGAAGACTGAAAGGCTTTCCATACAGAGCAGAAGGGGAAGATGTTTCCAAAGTTCTCTTCAAAACCAGCTCCATACAAGGAGCAACAGGATCTGAAGGAGGGAACAGCTTCGTTTATACCATCTTGTGTCCAACCTTTAGCACTGCATCTCAGTCTTGAGATACAACATGCTGTAAGAAACTGGGCACTTTCTTTAATCATTTGCAAGTTTATTTTACATGAAATAAAATGAAGTACGTAGCCAAATAATTCTAAGCACAACAATTAAAACTCTGAAGTCTTTTCAGAGAAGAGAGGAGAAAACAAGCAAAACCACTATTAGGGCTGAGTAAGTTTAGGAGGTTCTTGAAGATACTCCCAAAAGTATCTAGCAAATCTTGCCTTAGTTTCTAAGATGTCTGATGGATATTATTCCATCAGACCTAGCATTATAAACCCTTAGCTGCCTGTGCCACATCTTGCCTCAGTATAAGAGCCACTCAATTTCTTCCAAATTTGAAACCTCTAAAAGTAAAAACACTTTGTACTTGTCTGACTGAAAATGTCCCATTCAACTTCAATTTTTTTAGGGTAAGGTGTATCATACTGGAACTTTGTGCATCTCACTTGCCCTCAAGAGCTTTCATGTAAAATAAGACCAAAACTTTATTTCACGTTCTAACCTCTCTTTGTTCTATGCATGTATTTCACGAATACACTGTGCATCATGTCAAGCAAATGAAGGGAATTGAGGCAGATAGTAGGAAAACCTGAAGTTGCCTTAGCCTTCCCCAGACCATTTGTCCACCTGGGTCAACCCTGTCAGAACTGACTGACAGCAGTTCTCTAAAGTTCCTGCCAGTGTTAATCAGATCCTACTTTTAGAGTACACTGGGCAGAATTAATGGCATCTCTGAACAAGTTCATGTCGTATCTGGTTATCCCCTTTTACACACCGGGGCAAATAAAGAACCTCGTTTTCTGTCACGGACTGTTCCCAGCTCCACTTGGAGAGGCCTCGGGATCAACCAGACATCTACCGCATGCTCTGCTGCTGAATTATGTCAGCTCTTCTGTCAACTAACTTTTTTCTTCTTCCTGTGGATCCCTCCTCTAATTTCTAAGCAAGAAATTGAGCTTCAAATAGAAAACAACACGCCTTGGAAACCATGGAGGAACGGTCTTTATTTTGGGAGTAAGTGGAGACTACTCTCCTAAAAAGTACCAAGAAAAAAGAGTTTTGTACGACTCAAAAGGGAAACAAAACTTGTAGCTATGGAGAAGTCCCTCTTTGATGCAAAAAGACACACACCTGCTGTGAGGTACCCTGGTGAGTGGGCTGCAATCCACAAAAGCTAACGCCCAATAAAGCTTGTTTGTCCTTGATAAGACTCTACCGATTGTATTCAGTGAATAAATAAATATTCATTCACACTGACACAGAGAATAGTCATGGTCTGTGCCCAAGGCTGCAATTGCCCACTACAAGCCTTATTCTGCAATAATATCAGAAGGCACGCAGTTGTCTCAGATCTTTTTCTCACACATCCTTCCCCTTTTAAATACTGTATGCTTATGGAAGAGCAGAGACATCACTTTGCCAACTAAGGTCAGGATAGTCAAAGCTATGGTTTTTCCAGGAGTGATGTATGGAAGTGAAAGCTGGACTATAAAGAAGGCTGATCGCCGCAGAACTGATGCTTCTGAGCTGTGGTGCTGGAGGAGAGTCTTGAGAGTCCCCTGGACTGCAAAGAGATCAAACTTATCCATCCTGAAAGAAATCAACCCCAAATGTTCACTGGAAGGACAGATTTTGAAGCTGAGGCTCCAGTACTTTGGCCACCTCATGAGGAGAGAGGACTCACTGGAAAAGTCCCTGATGTAGGGAAAGACTGAAGGCAAAAGGAAAAGGGGTCGGCAGAGGATGAGATGGTTGGACGGTGTCATCGATGCAACCAATATGGATTTGACCAAACTCCGGGAGGCAGTAGAAGATAGGAAGGCCTGGTGAGCTCTGGTCCATGGGGTCACGAAGAGTCGGACACAACTGAATGACTGAACAAAAATGGAATGGAGAGATGTCCTCCTGAGATTCATCTCTTCATCCTGATGCTATCATAACATCCCTGTGGTAATTTTGATTTGCTTCCCAGAGTCTAACTAATTTGCATTACAGGCAGCAGACAAGAATGGTCTGTCTTACAATTACTTTTTGCAATGTCAGGAGTCAGGTCTGAAATGGTTGATGGTCTTGATATTTAGCTTTCTACTGACATCTAGTGGACAAGCTAACATACAGCTCAAACTGTATCTTTAAGTTTCAGGTCACCCCACAGAGTGACAGAGACTCAAGCACCAATTTTAATACAATGAATTTAAAGTCAAAAATCAAATCTAAGGCCACTATCAGTCTTATTGCCTTGCTCTGTAAACAGGAAAAATCTCAGAAAAAACTATGCTCTGGCTTTTGTTTCTCTCCAGGTCTTTTTTCTGTCCTTTCTTCTCTTTGGTTTATGTTTGTTTCTCTCTCATCCCAGTGTGTATGAGTGAGCACACACTTCTCTCTTCCTCCTCCAATTGCATTGGGTGGCTGAGCCATGAGAGAATGTTTGCCTTCCCTAAACTGAGCGTTTTTAGATGAAAAAACAATGAAATCAAAGATTTTACCTCTATCATATACTTAGGACCTTTAGCAGGCAGGTATGTTGTCTGGATGGGTATTTCCTGACTGGCCCTTCACCATGGCAGTCCTTTTGTAATCTTTCTTTGTGACACTGTTCAAAATTCAAGTATGCATCAAAGATTTGAGGGCTCATACAATGAACATCTGTGGATGATTTAAGAAATTGGGAGTGGGATAATGAGCAACACGGGGCTATCTAGCACAGATGTCATCCCTCCCATAACTTGGCTTTATATGCCTCAATAAAAATTACCTAAATTAATTATTTTCTGCTTCATTCAGTCATCAATCCAAAAGGAGAGTGCAGCTAATAAATTTAGAAAAAAATTGAGACATGGGACAGTAGCTATGAAGGAATTAGAAAATATCCTTAACAGCAAATATGTATCCTTGGAGAACAAGGAGGATCGTATCTGACTACTATGTATGGACGTGAGAACTGGACAGAGAAAAAAACTGATGGGAAAGGTGGGGGGAAAGTGTCGAACAAGAGCTGTATAGGTATCATTGCCCACCAAAAGGAGAACTAAAGGGGTAAATCAAATTACAGTAACTCCCCGCCCTTTCGCAGTTCATATACTGCACTGTGGTCCCAGTAAAATATATTGTGGGACCGCAGTACAGTGGAACCTTGACTTACGTCATTAATCTGTTCCAGAGGTCTAGACTTAAGTCAAACATGACTTAAGTCAAATGAATATTTCCCATAGAAAGTAATGGGAAAGTGGATTAATCCATTCCAGATGATGAAAAAGACCCCCCAAAACAGCAATTTAACACAAATTTGACTGGGATAGGAGATTCCTTCTGGGGATGTAAATGAAATGTCTCTTCAAAGAAAGGAGGAGGCAGTGGAATTATAGTCCACAAGTTATATGCCTTCACTTTTTAATGATCATAACAACAATGTCTAACATTTAAGTTTTACTGATTTTTATCCTGACGTTCCAAGTTCTGAACAACTCTATGCTTACCATTAGAGTCCCACAACTGTACAGCTCCCCAACTAAAATGCTTCCATTGTGGACCAGACTTCTGCAGCCAGTTTTTTTACAAGACTGAGCCGACTGTCTGACCAGCGATAGCCCCGAGCTCCTGGCCCTTCTTCTCCTTTGGTGGCAATGGCGGCTTCAGCGAGGCCGAGGACCAGCTCCAGGTGCTTGGAGCTGGCCTCGCCGAAGCCGCCGCTGCCGGAGGAGAGGAAGAAGGCAGGAGCAGTTTGGAGGCGGCAGCCGCGATGGTGGGTCGTGGCTGCCGCCCAATTCCGGTGCCTTGCGCCGGGGCTCCGAGACGTAAGTCAAAGCCTGCGACTCAAGTCAAACAGGCCCCTTCTTGCTGCAAGTCAAATATGATGTAAGTCAAGCAGTATGTAAGACAAGGTTCCACTGTAGATGAAACAAAGCCCCCCTGAAGTAAGGTGGAAGGCCTGTTTCAGGCCTCCTATACTTACCCCAGGCCGGACACTGCTCCGGATGGGCTTCCAATGGGCTTATGGGGCATGTTAGAGGCCCCAGAAGTGCTTTCTGGTGAACTGGAAGTGTCTTCCAGTAAACCGGGAAGCGACTTCTGGATCCCTGGAAAGCACTTCCAAGGCCTCCAACAGGCCCCAGACGACCCTTTCGGGACAGTGCCAGACCTCAGGTTAAGTGTAGGAGGTACCATAGGCCCCACGCAACCCAGCATCTACATATCACAGATTTTCAATTATCGCAGGTTGCGTATAGTCGCGGGGTTACTGTACGCCTCTATTCTCGTTATAAGCAAAAAAAAGACTATACCAGAGCAACCATAAGTTTGGCCATATAGCACAAGAAAACCAGGCAGGGTGAAAAGTAGAGAGCAGTGGGGGGCAGAGGAAGACTAAATATGAAAAAGACAGACTCAATCAAGGAGGCTTCTGCAAAGCTGTTCAAGATAGTATCC
Organism: Phrynocephalus versicolor; assembly: GCA_023846285.1. NCBI lineage: Eukaryota > Metazoa > Chordata > Lepidosauria > Squamata > Agamidae > Phrynocephalus > Phrynocephalus versicolor. The sequence goes on along the minus strand of JAHTLZ010000161.1, from coordinate 1,497,563 downwards.
TTTGGACCGTATTCAACAAAGCACTCAATTCCAACCTTTGATCTTCTGGCTGTTTTAGACTTCAACTCCTAGGCTTTCATACCATTCAGCATGCTGACAGCAGCAGCTTCTGGGAGCAAAAGTCCAAGACCATGGTTGAAATCCAGTAATCAAAAGGAAGAGCATAAAACAGAAGAGATTTGATGGTGCTTTAAAAAAAACCTTACTTGAAGGACAAATGTCCTAAACAAAAGGTATATCAGGTGGCCAATTGACAAATAACTGTTTAATACCCAAGGCCCTGTCGACTCACTCAGCATAACACAGCTATTGCCTGAATTAGGAGAATGGACTGCACAACATCAGACTGCAGATATGAAAAATAAAAGTTTGGTTACTGGCCTGGGTGGAAAAAAAAACTTCCTCTCATGATGAAAACCCTAATATAACCATAAGTTGTTTAAAACAATTATTTGATGTACCAACATGTTTATTTTTTAATGACTCAAAGAGGTTACTATACTGTCTGCAATGATGAGTCTGGCACCTCATTCTGTTCTCCATCAAGCACACTGCCTGTTTTAAGTGAGGTTACGCCTGCAAGAAAAATGTGGCCCACACAGCATTCCAGGGGAGCAGCTTTCATCAGGCACAGTGTGTTCATGTTGCAGTGACAGCCCATTACTTGCCTGTGAAATACGCCCCTCAGGCATTAGAGCTGCACGCAATGCCTGCTTTACAGATGAGAGACTGGGCTCAAGGAGGACTCCCCAGACAGAACCATTGACCTGTTTAAATGGACCCAATATATAACTAAGGAAGGAAAAGAAAACACACTTGCCATGATCACACATCTTTCTGCCTTTTCCTGCTTGCCCTCCACAGTGGAAGATGTCATCAACTAATGTAAACATAAAGAGACTGGGAAAACAGCATGGGCAAAAAACAATCATGTAGGAGTGATTTCTTAAACTGAAAGATTGGGAATTATGTTTAACTTTGTGGACTGAAGATAGATCAGTTCACTATGCCTCCCACTTCACCTCTTACTCTGCTGTGGCTGTAAGAATGTGGACCTGCTTGACATGGAACAAACCACCAGTCCACCTGCTCCCCATCCGGCACCATCTGTTCTGAGTAGGAGCATCTCTCCAAGGTCTCACAGCACTGTTCTACAGTGTTCTTTTCTAACCACAAAAGCCTGGGACTGAGCTCCCATCCTACTGCATAGCTGGCATCTCAAGAGCCACATAACAGCAACCACACATCTGAGGGAATTTCCAGCTTAGAGTTCACAAACAGCACTACTGTATAAAAAACCCTTTTTTTAGCCCCCCCCGGAGTTCCAAACCCCAAACCCTATTCTTTTGGCCCAGGGGGGGGGGGGGCACGACCCAAGAAGGCTCATCTAGGCAGAACACTTGCTCTCTGAAATACATCTTCTTGGTTCCCAAGTTCCGTTTTTATTTATTTATTTATTTATTTATTTATTTATTTATTTATTTATTGCATTTGTATCCCGCCCATCTTCCCGGAGGAACTATGGGCGGCTTACATAGTAGCGACAGTTTTAGCACTCTCAAAATGACAGTGCTTCTTACACCAGTATGAACAGCAACTGACTGCCTTTTGGGGCAGATTTTCTGGATTTTCTTGTCCCTCCCCAACCACTTACTTCTTTTGGGGCCACTTTCTCACTCTTTCCCATGCCCCTGCCCAAAACCCAACCCTTTCTTCCTTCTAGACCCTACTCTTTGCATCCTACAATGGAGAATGGTTAAAGCAAAGCAAAGTGTACTGCTTATATACCGCCCCATAGGACTTCAAGCACTCTCTGGGCAGTTTTCAGTTTTAATTATGCAGGCTACACATTGCCCTCCCCCCAGCATTTTGCCAACCTCAGAAGGATGGAAGGCTGAGTCATCCATAAGCCTGCTACCTGGGATTGAACCCCAGGTTGTGAGCACAGTTTTACCTGCAGGACAGGCATTTAACCTCTGCGCCACGAGGCTCCTAAACAAGGAATGGTTTTGATTTTTGCACTATAACATTTCCCAAATTCAAAACAATACGTATATCTACTGTATAAACATAGAAGGTACCCAGCATAGTATAGTGGACTGGGACTAGGCCTCAAAAGACCTGGGTTTGATTCCCCAGCTCCGCCATGGGTAGGTATAACTGGTGGGTATAACTGGTCCAACCACTCCTTGGATGCCTTACCTAACCCTGAAAACTCTATTAGGGTCCACTTTAACTCAATTCCGACTTGACAGCACATAATAAATAAGATACTTAGTGTTAAGAGGGGGGAAGCACCTAATCAGAGAAGTGGGCAGGACAAAGGAGGGGACTGAGGACCTATTGTTACTCCTGCCACTGACGCAAGGACTAAAGCTGCAAGAACCTCAGCTCCAGGAGGGGCTTCTTCACTGCAGTCCTGGGAGGGGGGGTTTAGAGCTGCCATTCTCTTAAGCAATTATGTGTACCCCCCCCTAAGGGTAATAGCTGCTGGAAAGGTGAAACCAGAGCTCCCTTGTGTGTTTATATTGCTTCCCCCACCCCTTTAAAGAATTCCAGCACTGCCATGCCTGACTGCTCACCAGCAAAAGAGATGGAGGGGCTTCGCTGAACAAAATTTCCCCCATTCAGTAAAAAGATATAGGAAGAGATCTGTGGGCAACAATAAAGGAAGATCCCTAATATTTACACAGGACATTTTATATCCGCACCCTGCTTAACAAGAGGTCTTTGGAAGAATCCTACTGGGAATATGCAGTATAAAGCAGAAACCATGAAACCCAGGTGCATGACTAAGCAGTTGCACACTGGTGGCCAGAAAGTTCAAAAGTCTACCTGCACAATCTCCCTTACGTGTGGCATATTTCACAATAGAATTTTGTCCTTTGGGGAATGCCACATACAGGAAAAAGCTATGGCCTCCGTGAGCAGATGGAGGCCCAGGGGTGGTGATGGTCACACAGGAGCCTCCCCCACCCAGTCCACAGTCCTAAATTCCATCAGGAATATCCAAGATGTGAGGATAATATATGCTTACAGAAGTTCTCTACAACGGAGTGAGGGGTCATGGCCAGTAGTACCTTTATGCATGTACAGAATAGGGGTGGGGGATGGGATAGGACAGCTGTTTTTACACCGATTTCCGAATTTCTCAAAGGCACTTCCCAAGGAAGCAACAGGAAGGTAGCTATTGCTGAACTCACATTGCAGAACTCAGAGAACTTCCATTCTGACTCCTCAGGACCCCTGTTACACCTACCTGCTTTCCTGGTTTTAGGGCACATCCAAGGAAGAACATCACCATGAACAATAATAATCTACTATTGGAACACATCCTACGTGGGGCTTCCCTTGGGGCTGATTTGGAGACTGCAGTGGGTGCAGACTGGGGCGGCTAGCTTAGTCGTTGGTGGTGGCAGATTTGCTCGCATCACCCCTATCCTGGCTCACCTGCATTGGCTGTCTTGTTGCCTCCCATATCAGGTTCAAGGTTTTGGTCTACAAAACCCTCCACAGCTTGAGTCCTGAGTATCTGGTAGAGCGTTATCTCCCTCAGGTCAACTTATGCCCGTCCCACCAGAGCTTCTCAGGCACGCACACTCTGGGTAGCCACCCCTAGAGAGGCCCGCAAAACCAGTACGCGGAACCAGGCCTTCTCTGTGGCTGCCCCAGTGCTTTGGAACTCTTTTCCCAGCGAGGTTCACTTGGCGTAATCCCTCCCTGCCTTTAGGAGAGAGCTGTGAAAACTTGGATCTACAAGGAGGCCTTCGGGTGATTGCTTGATTAGTTGTTATTTTGTGTTTAGATCTGCCGGGCACCTATATTTTTGGTATATTCTTGGGGAGGGGAGGTTAAATTTTTTAATCTTATATACTATTTATATTTATATTGCCTCTTGCTTTTGTATTTTTTGTTGGCTTTGTTGTTCACCAACTTGAGTTGCCTTTGTGAAAGCTGGTGGTATATAAATCATAAATCAGCTAAACTCAACTGATATCTAAATTACAGAGCTGGAGGAGATCAGGTCCAGACCAAGTGCAAAACCAAACTCCCAACCAATATCTAACAAACTGAGCTATCAAGTTCAAATTCTGCACTAACCAATATTCACCATATAAGAGGCTGGTAATTTATGTCCAGAATTTCACCTGTCTGTAGGATCTTGATGTTTACACTGTGTCACCATCCTTTTTTATTTCTTTGTTTTTAATTTTATATTACAAACCCTCCGCTTTCATTTGAGTAGAAATGTGACTGGCAAATACAGTATTATGAATTAGTTCTAACCACAGACGAAATTATAGTACGCTCTTTCTCTCCATGGGGCATGGTGTCTCAGTGGACTAGGCTCCCAAAACTGTTGGCTGCAAAGTCGGCAGCTTGGCAGTTCGAATCCCGGGTGCCACGCAGTGGAGTAAGCTCCCGCTGTTAACCCCAGCTCCTGCCAACCTAGCAGTTCGAAAGCATGTAAATGCAAGTAGATAAATAGGTACCGCCGTAAAAAGCGGGAAGGTAAAACAGTGTTTCTTTGCAGTCATGCCAGCCACAAGGCCAACTTGCACAACACTGGCTCTTTGTCCTGAATACAGAGATGAGCACCGCCCCTAGAGTTGGACACAACTAGCTTGCATGTGTTGGGGGAACTTTACCTTTGGCCTTTCTCTCCGTAACAAGCATTAAAGCAGACAAATAAGCCCAATGGCTCTGACAGAGCTAAGAGGCTGGGAGTTGGATTACCTGTTGGGTGTCCTTGATAGAGGTGAGGGGCTGGACTCCAGGACGCACAGAGTCCCTTCCAGCCCTGTAGTTCTAGGATAATGATGGTGATCCTTAATGAACTTCTACTGGATTGCTCAGTGGTTTAGGTCTCTAAGTGCAGAGCCAGAGTTTGGGAGTTCAATCCCCCACTGGGCCTCCTTGAGAGGGGCTGGGCTTGATGCTCCATAGGATTCCTCCCACCTCAGCAGGTCTAAGGTGATGATGATTGAAGACTCCCCTAATTTGATATAAGTGGTCTCCTCTCTGGTGCATTCATACTATACACAGAACAGATTTCTTTTTGAACATGGACAAATGCTGCAGCCGTTCTTACTTTTCAGGCCCTTTTAACAATCACAATCTGAGCCATTCTTAAGTTACTGTACTTTTTAACGCTTGCTTGTTTTTAATTACTCAATGGTATTTTAATTTGCATTTTCTCTTGGGGGGATTGGAGCAGTCTGGAAATGGAAAATAAATAAATAAATAAATAAATAAATAAATAAATAAATAAATAAATATAAATTAGCATATAGTCTAATCGACTTTTTCATGCTTGCTATGCTTTTAACTCTATCCTAGCTGCCCTAAGTCTTCTCATAAGAGCAGCCTTGCTGGAACAGGCCACAGCCCGTCCAGTCCCACATTCTGTTTCACACAGCGACTCACGCTTTGTTTCAGGGTATTCCCAAGCAGATATCTTCACCTGCTTATGATTCCCTGCAAATGGCAATGAGAGATATCCTGCCTCTCTCTCCAACCTGGAGGTTGTCCTTAGGCATCCCTCATTATAGCCACTGATACCCTTGTTCTCAGCGGGAGAAAAACAGCCTATGAACAAACCAAATAAATACACTTTTTTTGAAGATGTTCTCATTTTTTCCACAAGCCCTCCCGCTCCCATTCCACACGGCCTATCACAGTGATGGCGAACCTATGGCACAGGTGCCAAAGGTGGCACTCGGAGCTCTTTCTGTGGGCACCCAACATCACCCCTTCATAGCCACCTGCATACAGATTGAATTACTGTATTGGCACTTTATAAAGAAATTGGTGGGTTTTGAATTGCAGTTTGGGCACTCGGTCTCTAAAAGGTTCGCCATCACTGGCCTATCATTTCTGGAGAATGTCGTTACAGCCTATTTGGTTCCACTTCTTTTCTTTTTCCTTCTCCCTTTTTTGGCTTATTGTTTGAGAAGAACAGGTGCTTTGGGGCCAAGGGGATACAGCTTGGAAAGACTGGGCGAGTGGAAATGACAGTGGTACCTTGAATAAAGGAATTAATTCATTCCAAATGAAATTATGTTAAGCAAATTTTCCCTCTATACAAATTTCCCATAGGAATGCATTAAAAACAGAGTGATCCCTAATCGCGACCATGTTTATGTTGTACGGATTTTATGTTATGCAAACCGTTTGTTATACGAGGGTACACTGTAAATGTTATAAATATAAATATATAAATAAATATAATGTTATAGATATAAATATATAAAGAAATGTTATAGATATAAACATATAAATAAATATAAATGCCAATGACTCTCTTCATTTTTGTATGGTCTTCCTTTTGATGTTTTCTCTTTGTTTTTAACTTATCGTACACCGCCCGGAGTTCCTTTGGAAGACGGGCAGTATAAAAACATAAATAATAAATAATAAAGGATGTGGTAAATAATGGAGGGTTCAGAAAAGAAGATGGAAAGATGGCATGGGATTTGGAATGATAATAAGAGGTATATAAGGGATTCATCTCATTGCCAAGAAAGGGGGTTGCTGAGTACATACACAATCTGTGGCAGTCCAGGCAGCTTCTAGAACAGCAAAAGAATTTACGGTGGACGCTTGTATAACAAATGCTTTGTATAACATAAAATTTGTACAACTTAAAAAATTCCAGAGATAGGGGAAATTTGCTTAACATAATCGCCTATGGGGCAAATCTGTACAACAACAAAAATGGGATCAATCTGTTTCCAATGCATCTCTATGGGAAATTTGTATAAAGGAAAAATTGCTTCACATAATTTCATTTGGAACGAATTAATTCCTTTATACAAGGTACCACTGTATTTGTTTGTTTATTTATTTATAAAACCAAACTGCCTATAATATTTTATTATTTATTTATTTATTATACTGGTTAAAATCACTTTACTAAAAATAAATAAATTAAATTAAATTAAATTGGCAGAGCGGGCTGGGAGGGAGAGAGAGGCCACCTCTCCTCTCCTCTCGCCCCCCTCCCAGCCCCTCCGACCCGAGTTAAGCCCGGGACAAAGGGGGAAGGGGGCCGTGGGTGGTGGTGATGGTGGTAATAATGGAGGAAGCGGGGGGGGGGTCTTACTCACCGCCTCCCGGCCTGCTCGGTCCCGCCGGGGGTCTCCGTGAGGGGCGCCGGGCCTTCTTCTTCTCCTCCTCCTCCCTCGCCGGGGCTGCCGAGGCTGGTGCTCCGCCTCACCGCCGCTCCCCCAGCCAAGCCGGGCTTCCCCTCCGTCCGCCGCCTCCCGGTCCTCCCGGTCCTCCTCAGCGGGGGCTTCTCAGCCCAAGCAGGGCCTCCTTCGCTCTCCATCGCCGAGCGAGACCGCGCACTCGGCCCGTCGTCTCCCGTTGCTGCGACGCCCGAGCCGCCCGGTGCAGAAAGGGTTAAATGGCGGCCCTCGGGGGTGGAAGGAACGGGCAGTGCCTTGGCTCGGAGAGCGGTTTGAAAATGGCGGCGGGAGGCGGCCCAGCCAATCAGAGGCGTCGCCGCCGACGCCCCGTTGCTAGGAGACGCTCGCGCTTCGGGGCCTTGCGGCCAGGCCCCAGGCTTCTTTTTGGGGAGGGGGGAGGGGGAGGAGCGAGATTAATTTATATTTATGACAATTTTATAATATTCTTTGTTAGGGTTCCTTGCTACCTCTTAATGCAGTTATTTTTTTTAATTGCGCTTGCTGTGTGCGTTTGTGCGCGCGCGCGTGTGTGTGTTGTGTCGACCAGGCCTGAGACTTCTATGGGGGTTGAGGAGCGAGATATATTTATATTTATAACAAATTTATAATATTATTTGTTAGGGTTCCGTGCTACCTCTTAATGCAGTTATTTTTTTTAATTGCGCTTGCTGTGCGCGTTTGTGCGCGCGCGCGTGTGTGTGTTGTGTCGACCAGGCCTGAGACTTCTATGGGGGTTGAGGAGCGAGATATATTTATATTTATAACAATTTCATAATATTCTTTGTTAGGGTTCCTTGCTACCTCTTAATGCGGTTTTAAAAAATAATAGTTGCACTTGCTCTGTGTGTGTTATGTCGCCCGGCCCGAGGCCTCTCTGGGGGGAGGAGAATGAGATAAAATTTGTATTTATAACAATTTTATGATATTCTTTATTAGGGTCCCTTGTTACCTCTTAATGTGGATTTTTTTTAAAAAAAACTAATTGCGATTGCTGTGTACTTAATGCTATATTATATTATAATTTGTTGGCCACCCAGAGTAATGGCTCTGCCACCAGTTGGGCGGGATAAACAGACACATAAACAATAACAAGACCTATGGCGGCTGAAAGTTTATTTAAAATATTTTTACCTCACCTTCCTGCTTCAAAAGGACCCAAGGTGGTTTACATCAACAAAAGCAGTACAGTATTTGAAGCTGAGGACAACTGAATGCACCAAAGTGGTTTAAATCATTCAAAGACAATACTGTATTTAAAGCTAAGGACAATGAGAATAAAGAGGCAGCTTGCATCATTAAAAGATAATATTAAAGCTAAAACAATAAGTCTGCACATACTTAAAAAGAATGAACAAATAGCACAAGTGGTACACTGGTACTAAATACTGGTGCTGTGTTGTAGGGGCAGTATTGAGGCCCTGAAGCATGTTGCAGACTGAGTTTTGAATTTCTAGTCAAAATTCCCTTTTGCTGCATAAAAATATAGAGACCCACAGAGGAGAATAGCTACCAGTTCCCACAGAGTCCACCCCTATCCCATCAATTGGCAATTATAATAATCTCAGAACTGCATTGCTGGAAGGAAACCTAGGGGATCATTGAGTCCAGCCCCTTTCAAGGGGACACAGTGGGGAATTTAACTCCCAACCTCTGGCAGCACAGCGAGAGGCCAAAATCCTTATCTGCCAGATCGGTATTCACTGATTCACTTATCTACAGTCTAAAATTATTAAAAGAAAGATTCTAGAAATATATATTGCTTAACATCATTAGCAGAACTGGCCACTGGCAAGAACCATAGGCCATGCTGTGAACAGAAGAGTTCATTAGTAAAATAGCATGTACTGTATTATAATCTGCATTTTCCAGTATCGACAGGGGTTGTTTGCTAGATGGGAGAAGGGGGGGTCCTACTATAATATGTCAGAACATACAAAGCCATCTCTAGACTAATTTATGGGACCAGGACTTCCAAAAAGTGGGAAGCAGAGCATCTCATTTGTTCAGACCTTTGAAAAGTGTCTGGCTGCATCTCAAGGCAACCTCCAAGAGAGCTCTTATCCTCATACAACTGTGCGTGTCTCAAGGAATCCTTGCAATTCCAAAACCTTCAACAGGCTGCCTTTTTGAGGTACAAAAAAAACCCAACAGGTGCAGATGTTGTGAAGGAAAAAACAACACTCTGGTTCCTGCCATTTTTTGGTTTCCAGACCCATTCTTCAGCCGGGGGGGGGGGTCTCCAGCCAAATTAGAAATAGTGTAGATATTTACCCCAAAGGGAGACTTGGATCTAAGCCCTGCCTAGTGCCTCGGGGTTGGATTGTACAGTAGAGATCTTAGGCCTTCTTGAAAGGTTCTAACTGTCAGCACGCTTTCACTAGGGCACCAGCATGTCAGTCTACTGTACAGTAATACTGTACCTTGGTTTATGAGCATAAACCATTCCGGAAACATGCTTGTAAACCAAAACACTCTTATATCAAAGCAGATTTCCCCATAAGAAATAATGGAAACTCAGATTATTAATTCTGGGGTCCCATAGAGTAGACTACATACTGTGCACACAAGATGCCAAAACTCACAAAAGTCTTCCAAAACACTCTTAAACAAAGGCACTCTTAAACCAAGGTATTTTGGTTTCCACTTTCCTTCACCCAAAGTTTTATACCTTAGAAAAGCTAGAAGGGATACAGATGGAATGGTGCTGAGTAATAATTTGATTAAATTGTTCTAGCTGTGCAGCAGAAATGCAGGGAGTTACAGAACAGGATAACTTCAGATACCCCAGAGCAGACCACCCTCTTTCTCAATAATGCATTTCCAGTCTCAGTAACTCAGTGTGGGACAGGAGTAGCAGAAAGAATAAAAAGGGTTCATTTACTCTCAATTGAATAGATCAAACAGCAAGCTGACATACATCACAGCTTTCAGCAACAAAGTTCAACAGACTCAGGAGAGGAGAAAAGACACAGAGCAGGGAGGCGGGGCTGTCTTTTAATTCAGAGGCAGAGAAGGAACTGTTGGTCACGGATGGACAGATTGAAAGTTTTCCCCAGCCCAGAAACTTACTACAGGTAGCATGCGAGTTTGCAATAAAGCTCTAGGAGGGTATATGGTGGTGCTGGTACATTCTGGGGTGAAGAGTAGTGGCTCATTTCTCTACCCCATAGTCATCCCATAGCTACACAACAACGCCCAGACTTGATCCCTTTTTGCTTGTTGGTCTGATAGCAGTATACATTCCTTGTTTGCTCTGAAACCATTCACCATGCACTCATGTTCTCTTTCCCACTGAGTCTATCTGCTTCAGAAATTTAAGAGTTCTTAATGACATTTGGAATTTACAAGAAAAACAAAGGTAATGATTAGCCAGAACAGTTAACAGGGCAATCTTTTATTTTAAAAAGTGATGTGGCAAGAGAGCTTGGAGAAAACTTGTTAATGGACTCCAGCATGTTGATCCAGCATGGCTGTATCCTCGAAAAATGGACTTTTCTAAGCTCTGTTTAGCACAGGTGTCCCCCGTTAGCTATGGTTGCTTTAATCAAAAACATGAAGCCTAACCTTATTATAGTTAATGTTTATCTACCCTCCCCCCCAGGCTGATAAAGGAAAACTGCAGGGACAATGAGAAACCTTGAGCAAGTATCTACTAGACTTAGTCCCTCCGTTGTAGTCCTCATAGCTGGAGATTTTAATGCGAGGATCGGCAAAGACAACTCTGCCCTACTGGACACAATGGGCAACAGCCTGGAGGACTCTTTCCAGGAAAATCCCAAGTTACCAAGATGCTCTAAATAAAGGGTGGTGGAGTCTCCTTTGGAGGTTTTTAAAGCAGAGGCTGGATGGCCATCTGTCGGAAATATTGTGATGGGGTTCCTGCATGGCAGGGGGTTGGGCTAGATAGCCCTTGAGGTCTTTTCCAACTCTATGATTCTATGAACCCTGCAGGGCACTATCTGGCCAGATTCTCTATGGGAGCTGGAAAGACTACAGTACAGTATTTTAAACGGCTCTGCTCCACAGGACCATCCTAGAGAATTCACATTCTGCTCCCACAGGGGGAGCAGTGTCATCAATTATGTACTAGTCTCCCCACTAATGAGCGACATGTTAATCAACTATCATGTTGGGATGCAAATAAATAACAACCATTTTCCTCTCATCACCATAGTAAAATGTTAGCAACCAGCCTCCAACAGACTAGTCCACTCAGCCAACACTGCAGAAAAGGCATCCTACAATAAAGGAAATAAATGGTCTCGGAAAACAGAGGACAAATAAACTCTGCCTTGAATACCACCCATCTTACAAACCTGAAATGATCCTGTCTCAGGCACCAAACTTGACAGAGGCCATCCTTCATTATGAGAACCGGATAGCAGCAATAAATAGTATTCTATGTCAACAGACCCACCGGGAGTCCTATAACTATCCCAGACTTAAACCCAACTCTTGGTTTGACAAAGGGCTCTATCACACAGCAAAAATAAGCAAATAATAATTAAACCCGTTTTTTCAAACAAGGTAGTCATGTGACAGAAGATGCGTGTCTTAGGGTATTTGTACACGACCCCTAAACTCCACCGCAAATGGCTCCCAGTTCCAGAGCTTAAAATTGTTTCCCCACCAGCTCCGGAGTTTACAGATAATTAAGTGCAATCACATCCACCTAAGCGCGTCCCAGCGCACTTTTCAGGTACCTGCTCTCCGGAGGTGAAAATTCCTGATGCGGATATAACGTAGTGACTGCCGGGCTCTCCTTGCTTCTGTTTATTCTTTTTTTTTTTTTTGCCCTCCGCCCCTTTAAGAGATCTGAATGCAGTGCCGGGATGGCAGAACGGAGGTGAGCGGCATTCTTTTCTTCCTTTTTTTCTCCCCCCCCTCACGCAGCCAGCAGCCAGGAGTGCGGAGGGGGTGGGAACGCAGGAACAGCGACAAACCCCTAAGATCTCTGGTCCGAATTTAAGTGGCCAGCGGATCTTAGGGGTCATGTGAAAAGGCTAATAGATCCCCATGATGTGATATCATTAACAATATTAATTCTATCCCCACTACCTTGCTTCGCATTTAGCTGTTTGTTCCCCAGGCGCTTCTAGTGAGAGATATTTACTGCTCCAGGGCTGCTTCTAGTGAGAGATATTTACAGACCCCTAAACTCCGCCGCAAATAGCTGCCAGCTCCAGAGCTTACAATTGTTTCCCCACCAGCTCCGGAGTTTGCAGGAAATTAAGTGCGACCACGCCCACCTAAGCGCGTCCCAGCGCACTTTTCAGGTACCTGCTCTTGGACGGTGAAAATCCCCAGGTCCGAATGTAATCTGGTGAGTGCCGGGCTCTCTTCGCTTCTGTTTTTTTTTTTTTTTTTTTGCCTCCTGCCCCTTTAAGAGAAGGAATCAGGACGACAACGGGGCCCGGGGAGGCTTGGACCGGCAAACGGAGGTGAGCAGACAGGATCAAGGAAGTGCGGATGGGTGGGGATGCAGGAAGAGCAACGAACCCCCAAGATCTCTGGTCCGAATTTAAGTGGCCAGTGGATCTTAGGGGTCGTGTGAAAAGGCCCTATGTTAATACCAAAACCTTGAAGTCAATGCGGTAGTGAAAATAGGCAGCCAGTGCAGAGCGGCCACGACAGGGGTAATATGCTAGACCAGAACCCACAGACTACAGCACAGTTAGCAAAGTTTTTCCTAGCTGCCATGTATAAGAGGGCTGAGGTCATCTCAGTTACCCACTCTTCCAATGTTCTTGTTTACATGGAGTCCCTTTTACTGTTTCTTACTTTATGCCCTTTTACATACAGGTCATATGACTGCAATAAACTTTGATATTATCTCATAAGCTATATCTGAGGAAATAAATTAATGCTATGCAGAGTAAATATTTGAATATTGCTCATGTCTGCCTAAAGTCCTCTAGATTTCCTCTAGATTTCCAAGGGATGCAAAAGCTGACATCCAGCTCCATCCTCTCTCCTCCATCAAGCAATATTTTTTCTAACAAAACAACATTTTTTTCTAGAAAAGCTCCTTTGCCAATTTTGTATTGTTATAATCAGGACATAATTCACAGCATTACATGTGTTATCTAACCTTTGGCGCTCCAAATGTTTTGGACCACAACTCCCAGAATTCCAAGCCTGTATTGCCAATGACAAAGGACTGTGGGAGTTGTGGTCCAAAACACCTGGAGTGCGGAAGGTTCGCCACCACTCTTATACCGTATTACGAAAAGACGAAGGCTGCCGGTAAAAGGGAAAGCTAGATATGAGATGGAGTGACTCCAGAAAGGAAGCCACAAGTCTGAGTTTACAAGAGCTGAGCTGAGCATTTTGAAGCTCACTCATTCATAGGATCACCGTACGTCAGGAGCAACTTAATAGCATGTAGCCGCTACAACAAGAACACAAATCAATTTAATACTAGGCTATAGGTGATAGAGTACCTTTAGAGGCCACTATTAAAAACATAAAAATCATTGCAAGTTTCGAGGGCAATACTCTCTTTTAAAAAGCATGTACCAAAAGAGGGCATGGTGGCTGAATGGACTAAGGCCCCGAAACTGTTGACTGCAAAGTTGGCAGCTTGGCAGTTCGAATCCCGGGTGCCATGCAGCGGAGCGAGCTCCCGCTGATAACCCCAGCTCCTGCCAAGCTAGCAGTTCGAAAGCATGTCAATGCAAGTAGATAAACAGGTACTGCCGTAATAAAGTGGGAAGGTAAAACAGTGTTTCCTTGCAGCCATGCCAGCCACGTGGCCATGGACTTGCACAACACTGGCTCTTCGGTTTGAATACGGAGATGAGCACCGCCCCTAGAGTCGGACACGACTAGCTCACATGTGCGGGGGGAACCTTTACCTTTTTACCTTACCAAAAGTCCAAACACGGCAAAAGATGTGATTTGCCAGGAGATAATTGTTAGATGTATAGGTCTTGGCAAGATGATATTTGCCAGGTATCACCTTCTATACCTTAGTACTGTATAGCATTTGCATTTTGTAATGGCCCCCTTTTTTCACTTCAACAAATTAATGTGTGGCGTGTGTTTTTCTTTTTTACACACTTCCTACTGAAAGGCAGATCTACCTCACTCCTTTTTTTTTGTCTTTCATATGCCACTTGAATTTGCTCCTCTTTCCTAATAACAGCAAGCCCAGTGCGATTGGTAGGCGTGATGATAGTGCCTGTGGCAGCCTGGCATGGTACTTCTTTGCTCCGCGTGAGTTCTTGGAAGGAGAAGATGGACGCATGCTGACCCCAGGTAGATCCTACCTTGGCCAAAACAACTGTGGGTTGTCCCACCCCCTTTTTTCTTATCAAGAAAGCAGTGCTGAAGGAAGATGTCTTGGACCAAATGATGTGGCATCAAGTTCCTAACAGGTTACATACAACATGATCTTTTTTCTGGGAGTTGAGTCATGGCTACTGGACTTCTTTTTGAGAGATAGAAACGGGTGTTTGGATGAACAGCGAAACGTTTCTATCTCTCAAAAAGAAGTCCAGTAGCCATGACTCAACTCCCAGATAAACGAACCTGGATGACTGAGAATCTTCACAGACAACATGATCTTGGTGTCCTCTATACCTGGCTTGCTCTACCACCCAGCATGGTCATGACAGGGAGGCCTGTCTTTCCCAGGAATTGAAAAGATCACCCAAGTGTTAATAGGGAGGGGTGTTTTTGTTTTTCTGGGAGGGAAAACACAAGGGTTAAATCTTGAGGAGTGTAGCTGGAGAAGGCATCACTCATGGTGCCCATCCAACATTGCATGAGGGACATCTGTAAAACCTGTCTGCAAGGACCTCCTCCCTCGCCTGTTCCCCATATTTGATCCATGCCTAATTCTTGGGCTTTTTTTAAAAAAAGGATGAACACTTACTGGTCCTGGTGAGACAGGAGGTGGAGTCATCAGAGAGGCAAAGCCAAGGGCTACCTGTTAAATGGATGTCATACACTTCCTCTTGGCAGCCAAGTTATCTCTGCTCTGATCACAGAAGTGAGAGTAGTAGTAGTAGTAGTAGTAGTAGTAGTAGTAGTAGTAGTAGTAGCAGCTGTTGTTGCCGTTGCCATTGTCATTGTCATTGTATTAGGAGGAACAAGAACAAGAACAAGAACAAGAACAAGAAGAACAAGAAGAACAAGAACAAGAACAAGAACAAGAACAATACAGAAACTGAGTCATGTCACCTGGACTCCTCATCTTGTGAAATGTTTCACAACTCATCCCAGTAGTTTCTTCTGTCTGAGGAAGGCTGGTAGGAGACCTCTAATTTATCCTCCACCTTGGTTTCACCTCACCCTGGTCTGAGCAGGCTCCTTCTATGGACCAGTGGCAAGGGGTGTATGAAAGTCAGACAGAAGAAGCTACTGGAATGAATAGTCAAACGGCTTGATCTAAGAAGAAAAGAAGACCCGTTGCCATGACTCAACTCCTGGATAACCTCACTTGGATAACTGAGAATCTTGTGGAAGGGTCCCTATGGATCATGAAGTCCAGCCTCCTATCAAGAAGTCCCAGTAGGAATCAAACTCCTGAGTTATGCTGTGTTGTTCATTGTTTACAACCTTGGAAAAAGCAGAGCCAAAGAATCTTTCACTTGCTCCTTAGGGTCGGTAAGGACCTCCAGAGGACACCACAAAAGGAACTCTACCGTCCATGCCATTTAGTGGCCAGCTGCTGTTTCCAACTCTTGAAAAGCAAAGTCAAGTGTGCTGCTTTCATGCCACCTCATCACTCTTAAAGCGCTCTCTGGGCCATTTACAACTTTGTAATTATGCAGGCTATGCACTGCTGCCCACTCCCCACCCAGCTGGCTACTCGCTTGACCACCCTCAGGAGGATGGAGGGCAAATACAACCTCAAGCCAACCACCTCTGCCCATCGGGATCACATTCAGATAGTGAGTAGAGTCTTGACTGCCATACTGCAGTTTAACCATGGCACCACGAAGCTCTTTATCCTTTGAGGCTTCGAGGCGAGCATGGAGAAGCGACTCTTTGGGGTGGGGAAAAAACTCTCGAAACCCTCCCCTTAAACACGGATAGAGTGGGATTTTTTTTAGTGATATAAGATTTCTAAGCTCTGGCTTCACAGTAACTACAGTGGTACCTTGTATAAAGGAATTAATTTGTTCCAAATGAAATTCTGTTAAGCAGAATTTCCTTTATACAAATTTTTATAGGAATGCATTGAAAACGGAGTAACCCCTAATCACAAACAATCATTTTTATGTTGTACGGATTCACCCCATAGGCAATTCTGTTAAGCAAATTTCCCCTATCTCTGGAATTTTTTATGTTGTACCGATTTTATTTAATACAAACCGTTTGTTATAGGAGGGTCCACTGTATAAGCATCCACGAATTTTGATTAGGAGGGTGTCCTTGTTCGAAGAAATCTCTCTCTTTAAAGTGCACTGGTGAAAATTTGAAAGGTTCCGGAAACATTGTTCATTCTGACAAAAGTTACTTTTCTGGACTAAAGCTCTCAGCCTCTCCCATCCTTCATTAGCCCTGGACCGAGGTGGGGGACCTAGTCAGTTTTTCTTCCTCAAGCTGTGGTTCCTTCTGCATCGTTTACCCCTTAAAACCCATCAGAAAACGAGGAGGCCTCTTTCCAGACCCTACCTCAAATCTCTGGAATGAGCAACTCTGGAAAGGGCTCATGTTTCACTTCTCCTCTGAAGGGCGAGGAGGGCAGGAGAGTGGGGGGAGCTCCATGCAGACTGCGTAAATGAAATTCATCTGCTTCGAAGCAGTCTTGGCTGGTTCTGCTATTTGAGCCTGGATTCAGAGCCAAAAGCCTGCCGCTACATCTCTCCTCCGTACCAATACTGATGAGTTTTATGTTTATTACTTGGCACGTGTGCTTGCTTAGGGTCACAGCCTGCCAATAGTATATTATGCTCACTCTCTGTGGAGCGCATTGGAGCAAGAAAAAAAAAATTTAAAAAGTTACTTTGCCGTGCTGGGTGGATGGAGTTTACGGCACCTTGTATAAAGGAATTAATTCATTCCAAATGAAATTCTGTTAAGCAAATTTTCCCTTTACAAATTTCCCATAGGAATGCATTGAGAACGGATTAATCCCTAACCACGACCATTTTTCTGTTGTACGATTTGCCGCATAGGCGATTCTGTGAAGCGATTTTGCCCCTATGTCCGGAAATTTTTTCTTTTAAGCAGATTTTCTGTTATACAGACTGCTTGTTATGCAAGGGTCCACTCTATCTATCTATCTATCTATCTATCTATCTATC
>JAHTLZ010000161.1:1442501-1478614 GCA_023846285.1 Phrynocephalus versicolor | reverse complement strand
TATCTCTTGTCTTGGTTAACAACCGTAAATAAAGATTCATTCATTCACATATTCAGTCACGTGACGGGAGGAAGAGGAAAAGCCAGACCTTCAGAAGATCAGGATCTTCCCCAGGTGAGATAGCAGCATCAGAGAAAAATTCAAAGAACTTGAAACCAATCAGACCAGCAATAAACATCTCAAGAAGCTGATTTCAAATAAGAGGTGCCACCATCAAAAAGGCCATTTTTCCTGAGGCTCCTTTGATGGAACTCAAAGAAAATGTGAGAAAGAGAAAGGCCTAGTGATCACTGATGGACACAATTGAATGGACAGAAGAGCGTTCAGAAGAAGGACTATCTGGGGAAAAGACTTCACAATATCTTTGAAAGGGAATTGCTATAGTTTCCTAAGAGGGGTAACAGATTTATGGGTAATGCTGGAGTGATCAATACCAGCCATTTTGGTTAAGTTTGGATCACATGAGGTTGATAGATAGTAGAGATGGGCACGACTTAGCGGAATTCCCGTTTCCGTTTCCGTTACTCGTTTCCGTTACGGAACGGAAACGGTAACGGGAATTACTCCGCCAGAACTCGAACTCGAACCGACTAAAGAATAATTGGGTCTGATTTGTCGTGGTCGTTCCTGGCATTGCGGCGATCCCGCGATGCCAAGCGGCACAGAAAAAAAGTTTTTAAAAGTTTAAAAAAACCCTGATTCCCGGCCAAAAAGCAGGCGAAAATATGCCTGCCTGAGTGAGGGCTCAGGGCACCTACCAGAGGGGTGGTTTCTTGAGGGGGGTCCCTGGCCTCCCCCCCTCCTGTCGTGTCCTGGGCTGCTCTGGTGGTGGTGGGACGCCGCAGGCTCGCAGCAACAAGCTGGACGAGTCTCGCTGCCGGCCGCCGCAATTCAAGCGGAAGCGGCACGGCACAGAAAAAAAGTTTTAAACTCCCCCCCCCATTCCCGGGCCAAAAAGCAGGCGAAAATATGCCTGCCTGAGTAAGGGATCGGGGCACCTACCAGAGGGGTGGTTTCTGGGGGGGGGTCCCGTCCTCCCCCCTCTCCTGTCCTGGGCAGCCGGACTCGAGTCGCCATGCCATGCGGTGCGGGCGGGGGATCCAAAATGGGGCGGCGACCGGAATAATTTTTTTTAAAAATCGTGGTCCAAAAACACACAAGCACCACAGAAACATGTGAAAATTGCTAATGCTATTGCTAAAACTGCCAGTAGCAGTGGGTTTTTCTTGCAACAAAATGTCTCCTCCCCTGTCCTCTCTCCATTGATTTTATTTTATTTTATTTTATTTACACCTGCGCAATGATGGGCTGGCTGAGTGGCCATGTGGGAGTGGACCATGCAAATTTTTGGAGCCATCCCACCAATCGCATGGCCACTTGGCCACTGAGACTTCTGGGATGTGCCAAAAAGCCCACTAAACCCTGCCCTAGCCCCCTAGCCCTAACCCTAATCCTTGATTCCTTACCCATACGCCACAGTACACTGTCCTCTTAGTGGGTCAGAGAGGCACCCAGAGGTGCACCCCACTACCCCACCCTAACCTCACCCGTAACTAGCTTAACCCTAGCCCTTGCGCTAACCCGTCTTAACTCTAAGCCAGATCTACTTGCATTGCACTACATGCAAGTACGATTCCCTTCTTTGTGAGACACAGCGGGTGCGAGAGCCTTAGGCATCACCCTATGGCTCTGGGTTCTGCCAGTCCACTGGTCTCATAGTCTGCAACTGGTATGCATATCCATATGGCTATGCATGCCCTTTTGCAGCAGCAGGTGAGGAGAGGAGACCCCCATGTTGAGGGGTCTCCAGGAGCCTGCTTTCCCTTCCTAGCGGGTGAGGATAGGAGGCACCCACGGGTGCCTCCAGGAGCCCGCTTTCCCTTCATAGTGGGCCAGAGGAGGCACCCACCCCACAGAGGTGCCTCCAGGAGCCCGCTACCCCCCCAAACCAGTACTAACGACAACCGAAAAACCGAAAAACGAAACGGCAAATTTTTGCAAAGTTTCGCGAAAAACGGAAACGAGCCGACACAGGCCGCCTCCGACACACGACAACTCAAAAACGTCATTTTCCCTAGTCGTGCCCATCTCTAATAGATAGATATATGAGGATGGAGGAAAGCAGAGACTGAACACCTACAAGCGAGATTAGTGGGTTCAGCTCTGAGCCTGCCTGTTCTGTATTTTTCTCAGGATAATTTAGAGACAGTATATGTGTTGGTTCTTGTCATCCCAGCAACAAATACTTGAATGACAGTCCTGCAGAGGAGGGTTAGGATCTGTTCTTGATCATCCCAGACTGCAGGACATGTAATAATGTGAAAGGAAGCCAGATTTAGGCTGAGTACTTCAAGTGAAAGGAAGCCAGATTTAGGCTGAGTACTTCCCTTGATCTAGCCACTATGGTTCTGTTGATGCAACCAAGAATCGCATTGACTTTCCTGGCCGCCACGTCATACTACTGACTCATGTTCAATATGTGGTCCACCAAGACTCCCAGATCCAGAGAGAGCGAGAGAGCAGCCAGTCCCTGTGAACAATCTTGCCACAGTCCTATGAACCAGTTGGCTTCTGAACCACCTTGTAAGGCAAACCCACGTACATCGCATTACAGCAGTTAAGCCGAGATGTTCAAATCAGATAAAACATGGAGTTAGGAGAAAACACCATCCAGGAGCAGACAGAAATAAAAAATGGAAACAGGATCCATGCCTTTTGAGTACATCGGTGTAATCATCTTCTGCTTAATAGCCATTGTATCATTCCTGAGTGGTGAGACAGTTAGTTTGAAGACCCACCTACTTACCAGGGGATTCTTTACAAGCTTGGCCTGGATATTTTCAACTCTCTCTGATCAACTGCGAGGGCTGGTGACACATGCTTGCATTTTCCCGAGATTCCAAGGTGGTGGACCTGCTGTGTTTCCTATTTCAACATTATGAAAACACTTTAACACGTAAGGCCGGCCGGATTACTTTTGGGGAAGTAACTTTTCAAAGATCTGGAGGCATTCAAGAACAATGCAAGCAAACCACTAGGCAGATGTCCTTCGATGTGCGGTATACAGTGGGCCCTCGTATAACAAACAGTTTGTATAACATAAAATCTGTACAAATAAAAAATTCCGGAGATAGGGGAAATTTGCTTAACAGACTCGTCTAGGGGGCGAATCCGTACAACATAAAAAAGTTTGCGATTAGGGATTACTCTGTTTTCAATGTATTCCTATGGGAAATTTGTATAAAGGAAAATTTGCTTAACAGAATTTCATTTAGAACGAATTAATTCCTTATGTTCTTCCTTCCTTCCTTCCTTCTTTCTTTCCTTCCTTCCTTCCTTCCTTTCTTCCTTTTAAAGAGAGGTGGGCTACACATGTGTCTTTTATATGAACCTATATGATCACATACAGTATAGACTTTGTGTTTGTAACCACTTATAACCTTGTGTGATTGCATTGACACTATGTTTTCAATGTTATTTTCCATCACTTGTAACTTTTACATGGAACTTTACTCCCCCTTTAACTGCCCACATTCTCTTGTAGCTTTAACGTAACATTTTGTCTTTTAATGCTGTAAGATGTCCCTCAGTTCCCTGTTCTCAATACGTGAACATGTCTTCATTGTACTGGACTGTATATTGTCCCTCATTAAAGGGATGAATGAGGCCCTCCTTACTGTAAGCCGCCTTGGGTCCTTATACAAGGAGAAAGGAGGGGTAAAAATACTCTAAAATAAATTAAAAAACAAAAAAACAAAAAACAAACAAACAGGGTCACTTGAGGTGTGATGTGGTTTCCTGCCAGCCAATTTATTTATTTATAGGGCTTATATACTGCCCATCTTCCCGTAGGAACTCTGGGCGGTTCACAGCACTAACACAAAATACAATCAAGTGTTGTTAATGTATTGTATTTATTGCATTTACATGTTTTATTGTTCTAATTTTATTGTATTTTGATGTTTTAACTGTTCATTCTGATTGTGAGCCGCCCAGAGACCTTTGGGTAGTGGGCGGCATACAAGCTAAATAAATAAATAAATAAATAAATAAAATAAATAGACAACACACAACAAATGGTACAAAGACAAACAATTTGAAAATAACAACCTTGGCAAGAGCTGCAGGATGGCAGAAACTGCAGATTGGCAAGTTATGCTGGCAGATGGTGGTGGTGGTGGGGAATCCTTGGTTGTGGATGCAAGTATCACGCCAAATCGCATAGTGCACTCCTGTGTGATCTTAAGCAACCTTATTTAGCCCAAGGCCGCCTGGCCCCGTTTGGCTCTCCTGGCAAGCCCCATGCCTCAGTCCCTTCACCCTCCCACCTTTCTCCAAACCCTCCGCCATTTCTCTGCTCTGCCCACATCCAGTTGGGTGTCTGTGTTGGCCGGAGGGAAACATTTGCTCTGTGTGTGGAGGAGCCCCAAACCAGAGGCCAAGAGCAAGGCCAGGAGTGGGAGGGTGAATGGATACCAAACCATAAAAGGAGCAATATAGTATATGCGGTCCAATGCAGTGAGGAGTGTTCAGACCTCTACATTGGAGAAACTAAACAGCCATTAAACAGAAGGGTGGCCCAGCATAGGAGGGGTAACAGCTCAGGACCAGAATCAGCAGTACACCTCCATTTGAAGGAAAAAGGCCACTCTTTGAAAGATGAGGATGTACACATATTAGACAGAGAAGAGAGGTGGCTTGAGAGAGGAGTAAGGGAGGCCATTGATGTGAGCATTGAAAACCCCTCCCTCAACAGAGGTGGTGGGCTCCAGCATAGTCTATCTGCTACTTATCAGGCTGTGCTTTCCAAAGTACCCAGACAAATCAAAAAGCCTTCACCACCAAGGCCATAGCTAAGGACTCATTCTTGATGGGTTTCAGCACCTCAGGCCATTGTTCACCTTAAGGCTAAGGATACTATTGTCTCGCTAACGAGCCTATTTAGGCCATTGTTCATCTTATGAGCCTAATTCAGACCAGGGTGACAGGAGGTCAAAGCTGCCTATAAGATGGAGGACTTGCACTAGCTGTATTCATTCAGACCGATGAAGCTGTTTGGCTGAACAACAAAATGTTTCTATCTCTTACAAAAGAAGTCCAGTAGCCATGACTCAACTTCCAGATAAACTCACCTGGATGACTGAGAATCTTCACAGACATCATGAGCAATAGTTTCCCTGCAGAAATAATTTTCCACCGGCACTCCCCAGATGCCCTGGTGAGCGGATTTTCACATCTGACGCCCCCCTTGTCCCTCCTGAGGAATTGTTTTAAGTAACAAATCAGCAACAAGCTCATCCTTTAACATAATGCAGGGCACAATGAGACGAATTGCAGTTGAAACACTGCAGGAAGCAATAGAAACAAGTTATTGTTTGAAAAAGGAGCAAAATATCCCTTCCAGTTCAGACTTGGGGATTTTAAGCCTCAGAGCTGGGAAAATCATCTTCCTGGCAAATGTCAGGAGCATTTGGTATTGATGTGTGAGGCCAAAAGGGGGAAACACACTATTAATTTTATTAGATTAAACTTGTTTAGGAACTGTGCCAGGGGACCAAGAACCTGAAACATGGCTAGAGAAGCACCTCACTACTTGCTACTATGCATGCAGGTTTGTTGGCAACTATTCCTCTAAAGTGAAGGAAGAAGCAGGAAGTGACCCCAGAGAGGAGGAGGAGGGAAGCCTAAAGATACCAGTCTACCTGCCGATCTAGAAAAGATGAGGAGGGAAAACAACTCAGTAGCCATCTGCCTATTTCTGCTTTCCCAGGTGAGAGTGCTTTGAGTGATGGGTCACGGGAGCTGTAGTCCAACATCCCTTGGAAGGCTACATGCTATTTGTTGAAAAGCTACAACACCATCCACACTCTGTTGGAGGAAACACTACTGCAGTAAGGTTCTATTGATGCGTTTTGAATTTTATTTATTTATTTAGTTAGTTATACAGCTTATATGTTGCCCACTGCCCAAAGGTCTCTGGGCGGCTTACAATTAAAATTAATAGTTAAAACAGTTGAAACATTAAAAGGGCAATGGACAATTAAAAACGATAAAAACATTTAAACACTAAACACTAAAATTGCCACCATGACCCACAATCTATCTTATGTCAGTTAAAAAACTTCAGAACTTTTGGGAGCAAAATTCCTTTAGTTGTACAACAGGAGTGCAGGGGAATAACAGAGCAGAATAGTTTCAAGTTTCCCAGAACAGACCACCCATTTTCTCACTAACTGGCACTTATAGTCTCAGTAACTCACATCTGATGTGTTAAAGTAGGAGAAAGAATAAATGTCCCAATACTTACCATTGAACATCAAACTAACAAACACAACTGCTTTCAGCAACAGACCTCAACAGACTCACTGCTTCCAACAGACTCAAGGGGCGAAATGAGAGATACTGAGCACCAAGAATTCGTTAGTGCTGAATAGACTGACAGTTTCTCCAGCCCAGAAAGGTCCCTCCCAACCATGCCTACTAAAGGCAACATACGAGGTTGCTATAACTCCAACATTCACTTCTCTGTATAGAATAGTCAGAACATTGCAGCCTTTGCCTCAGACAGCAGAATGTCTTGGGACTGCCTGGTTTTCTGCATCTTTGTACTGTCACTAATTTAGTGCATCATTCTTGTGCATCTTGAGCAATTGGATTTATTTATTTATTTATTTATTTATTTATTTATTTATTAGATTTTTATACTGTGATCATTCTAGCAGAAAGCTACTCTGGGCAGTTTACAGCATAAACATAAATATAGTTAAAACACAATTATATGTCATAAAAATATAAATAAGCAAACCTAATCAAAACCAACAATCATTAATAAAATAAGAACAAACGCACAAATAAATCAAAATGACTGGAACGTTCACTCTTGCTGTCAACACAAGATGGGACTTGGCACAAAATATCAGCTGGGGAGAGAGTTTTGGGGGGTGTTGACATTTTCAGAGCTCAAAAAGTTACTTAAAAGAAAAACTAGGATCTGTAGGATCTCCTACTATGTGTGCTAAAATGATTAGTGGGCTGGGGGACCTCCCTTATGAGGAAAGGCTAAAACATTTAGGGCTCTTTAGTCTGGAAAAAAAAGGCACCTGAGGGGGGATATGATCGAGAAGTACAAAATAATGCAGGGCATGAATAAAGTGGATAGAGGGAAGCTCTTCTCCCTCTCATAAAATACCAGAACTAGGGGACATCCACTCAAACTGAGGGCTGGGAGAGTAAGAAGAGACAAAAGAAAATGTTTTTTTTAACCCAGCGCGTTGTTAGTCTGTGGAACTCCCTGCCACAGGAGGTGGTGATGGCATCTAGCCCGGATGCCTTCAAAAAGGGATTGGACAGATTCCTGGAGGAGAAGTCCATCACAGGTTACAAACCATGATGGATATGTGTAATCTCCAGGCTTAAAACCGGGGTACTTCAAGGGCCAGATGCAGGAGAGTGGTATCAGGAGACAGAGATCTAGTCTCGTGCACTTCCAGATGCATTTGGTGGGGCCACCGTGAGATACAGGAAGCTGGTCTAGATGGGCCTTTGGCCTGATCCACCAGGGCTCTTATGTTCTTATGTTCTTATGTCCCTCGTGTTCAGTAGCCATAGTGGTTAAAGAACTCTGAAAACAACAAGTCCATTTCCTGGTGCTGAACTTTTTACAAAAACAGCTTCACCTTGAAGAGGTGACCACGTCTCCCCGGAAAACCTCAGCAGGGCTGGGCAACCAGTCTGCACCTGTTGAACTTCTGCTCATCTCTCAACAAACCTGTGCACAGAACAAGGGCCTTTTCTGGCCACACGGTCCAGTCTTATCAGATCCGTGAAACTCGGCTTTCATTTCACACCAAACATCCTCAGGGAGGCTTCCCAGACTCAACCCAGGCACAACTAGAGAACTGAAGGCCCAGGAAAAAAACGGAAAATTTCGGGGGGAAAGTTGTTGTTTTTTCAGGGTATTTTTTTTCCTGAAACCTTTTTGTTGTTTTTTTTTTCTTTTGAAAAATTGGAACAATTGAAAACAGAAATAGAAAAAATATTATGGAGTGCTTTATTTTAATGTAATATATTAAGACAGTGTTCAAATATTTTTTGTTCCACATAAACTAGTAAATGGTTCAGGAGATTTTTACTCCATTGATTACTTACAATTTCAAATAAATATTATAAATTCTCTTTGTAATAATTGTTTGGATACACTATATCTTAATATGCCAGGTGTGATCATTTTATACCAAGTCCAAATTGCCCATAGTCATATTTTATGTTCCTAACGTAACAGAATGACTTTCAAGCTGTAAACGGGTGTGTACTGTATGCTAATGTATCTGGAAGTTGAATCATGGCAACTGGACTTCTTTTTCTTGAGAGATAGAAACGTTTTGCTGCTCATCCAAACAGCTTCGTCAGTCTGAATAAAGCTAGTTTGGAGGAGCAGCTAAACTTTCCTATCTCTCAAGAAAAAGAAATCCAGTTGCCGTGACTCAACTTCCAGATAAACTCACCTGGGTGACTGGGAATCTTCACAGATGTGTGCTAATGCAGCATTTTTTAAATTTGTCTGAACATTTCTGTTTTGTTCTGAACAAAAAGGGGGAAATGGGTTGTTGTTGTTTTGAGCATCAAAATTTCCAGAAATTTTACATCTTTAGGCAGGACCCCACGAGAGTGGGGGAGGGGTACCCCCCTTTTTAAATATAATTTGCAAAACAGGACTTCTCTAAAGAGCCGCTGTTGCTTTAAATGAGGGGGGTGGCCGCCTTTTCCAGGTGGAGTCAGCTCTTGGTGGCTTATAAATTTGCTGGGAGGAGGGCAGGCAGCTGTCTGGCTGGAATCTGTGGAGCGTCAAGAAGCATTATGGTAAGACCATGCATTTTTGTTATTTTTTCTCTCCCCCCACCCCTGCACCCCCCCACCCCACCAGTTTTTAAGTCAGCCTCAGGATGGGTGCTCCTGATTTTTCTCTAGCCTTGGTGGTGGGGGTCGGCGGGAAGAGAGAAATCTTTCTTGATTTGCAACTTTGTGTTCATCCCTTTTTTTGCTGGGAAGTTAGAACAGTTGAGGAGTATTGGATTGCGGACCATGGGTTGTTTGCTCCTTATAAGGTAAAAAAACCAGGCTGCATCTTGCAAAGGGCATTTTGAGAGTGGTCTCCCCCAACCCCACCCTTTGATTTCTCTCCCTCCCCCCCTCTCTTTTTCCAGGGGCTTAACTAAACTACTTGCAGAATTAAAGATCTAACTTCTGACAGCTGAGATTTCCTCTCCCCTCCTCAAACCTCCCTTCCTCTGTCTGTTTCTGGAATTCTGCAGTAAAAAAAAAATATTGCACTTTCCCTGGCTGTGGTCTTTGCCCTCCATGATTTCACCCTCCAGTTATGAGCCCGGTTAGGTATGGAATTACTGTACTTTCATAGATTTCTACCTCCTCCTCCTTTTTCCCCCCCTCTCCATGAGAGGAAACTTCTTCCATGTTGCCTTTGTCTGCTGGAATTCCATGGGCTGAACTGCAAAAAAAAGCACACAGAGACACAAGCATTGGCTCCTTTTATAAATATATATACAGTATATTCTGGGAAAGGCTCCAGTTTCTAATCCTGGTTGTTTATGCTAATAGACTTTGTTACACTAATTTGTGAGTGGGAGGGGCATTTCCCCCCCCCATGCATGCTTTTTTACTTGTGAGCAGGCCAGGGAAGCGAACAGGAAGGTTCTGAAGTCCACTGTTGCCCGAGCCGAGTTTGTGTGACTTTGCAAACTTTTTGGACTGGAAAAGCTCATTGTTCTCTGTTATCACTGCGAGTGTTTTGCATGGAACTTGGACTAGGCAAAGCAGTCTGTTTTGTCTGTCCTCTGTGGGTTGGGGGGGGGGAACTGGGAGGCGATCCTCTTTTATGGTCATGGAGCAGAACGTTTACTGTACATTTAAAAAAAGATTAAAAAGTATATTTTAAAAAAAAGCCATCCGGCTGTCTTTGAGCGGGTGATCTCGGGCTGTTTGGAGCTGGGGGGTGTTCAGCATTCACACAGTCACCGTTCTGGAGGTAACAGGTGGCACCAATTGCCAAACTTTTAAAGCGACCAGGGCACTGAGCTGCCTGCTCTGCTCCTCCCGAGGAATGTCCTTTTAAGTAACTCTAGAAAATCCAGAGAGGAAATCGGCACAGTTGGCGCGCCTGTCACCGAGGGACGCATGGGATAGGGGGCAGCCCGGGAGTGAATGACCGTGGCATGCCACAAAGGGAGGCGTGGCATCATCATCTCATCTGCTCAGCACCAGAGGCCAGGGAATAAGACAGTGGCACCTTTTGAAGTATTGAATCATAGAATCCTAGAGTTGGAAGAGACCTCAAGGGCCATCTAGTCCAACCCCCTGCCATACAGGAACCCTCATCACAGGACGCCCGACAGATGGCCATCCAGCCTCTGCTTAAAAACCTCCAAAGAAGGAGACTCCACCACCCTCCTTTGTGGCAGCATATTCCACTGCCGGATAGCTCTAACGGTCAGGAAGTTCTTCCTAATGTTCAAATGGAATCTCTTTTCCTGTAGTTTGAAACCATTGCCCCAAGTCCTAGTCTCTGAAGCCATGGAAAACAAACCTGTTCCCTCTTCAATATGACATCCTTTCAGATATTTAAACATAACCATCATATCCCCCCTCAGCCTTCTTTTTGGAAGGCTAAACATTCCCAGTTCCCTAAGCCGTTCCTCATAAGACGTTTCTTCCAGACCTTCATCCATCCTGGTCGCCCTCCTCTGGACCTGTTCAAGATTGTCAACATCCTTTTTCAATTGAGGTGCACAGAACTGGACACAGTGGGGTCTGATCAGAACAGAATAGAGTGGTACTGTCACTTCCCTTGATCTAGACACAATGCTTCTGTTGATGCAACCAAGAAGTATGTTGGCTTTCTTGGGCTGCCGCATCACACTGCTGACTCATGTTCAATTTGTGGTCCACCAAGACTCCCAGATCCCTTTCACAGGTACTTTTTTCCAGCCAGGTGTCTCCCATCCCAGTATCTGTGCATAAAAAACCCAAAATATACATAAATCAACAACTATGAACAAAAATTAAGTTAAAATGAAAATGGAAATAGCTAGGGGACTGCTAAAAGGGGGGAGAGAAGATAAGCAGAAAAGAACAAGAAGAGTGTCTTGCTAGATGTTTGAAAAATCAGGAAAGGCCATTCTATATAACTAAGTTTTCAATAGCTTTTTAAAAATTTGAAATGAGGGTGCCAGGTGAATTTCTGGAGGTAGACCACTGAGAAGGCCCTACTCCTTGTTACCACTTTCCGGGACTCCCTTGGGTTGACGCTCCCAGTTTTTCCTTTAAGTTAATCAAATAAATTAAGCCAATATTAAACAGGATAAAAATTGCCAGCAATTGAATAGAAGGCCGAAAGGTCAGCCAGGTATAATGTACACGACCATGTACAGTATGTTGTTTTGAGCTTGTTGGAGAAAAAAAATGAGATGGAAGCATAAATAATCATGGGATCGGAAGGGGCTTGTAAGGCCCTTGATTTCAACCCCTGCTCTCAAGGCAGAAATCTACATTGTAGGATATCTGCCAGGTGGCAACTGAAGAAACGTTTGTTTATGGTCAGTGGGGCTTGTTCCCGTGGACAGCTGGATGGCAGCAACCACATTTTTGATGCCGGGGGACACCACCGCTGCCGACGACGACATCACCCAGCCACCTGAAACACATGCATTAAAACAAACCTGTGAAATGGCAAATGTAAAGTCATGCATATTGGGGCAAAAAATCAAAACTTTATCTGTCAACTCATAGACTCTGAGCTATCCGTAGCGGATCAGGAAAGAGATCTTCGTGTGTTGGTGGACAGCTCAGTGAAGGTGTCTCCCCAGTGTGTGGCAGCGGTGAAGAAGGCCAATTCCATGCTAGGGATTATCAAAAAGGGGGTTGAAAATAAAACAGCCAACATTATAATGCCATTATACAAAACGATAGTAAGGCCGCATGTGGAATATTGTGTACAATTCTAGCCACCCATCTCAAAAAAGACATAGTGGAACTTTCCAGTTCCACTGTGTCTTTTTTGAGATGCGGTGACCAGAAGAGAGTGACTAAAATGATGACTGGGCTGGGGGACCTACCTTATGAGGAATGGCTAAAACATTTGGGGCTCTTTAGTCTGGAAAAAAGGTGCCTGAGGGGGGATATGATTGAGACGTACAAAATAATGCAGGGCATGAGTCAAGTGGATAGAGGGAAGCTCTTCTCCCTCTCACAAAATACCAGAACTAGGGGACATCCATTCAAATTGAGGGCTGGGAGAGTAAAAACAGACAAAAGAAAATATTTTATCACCCAGCGTGTTGTTAGTCTGTGGAACTTCCTGCCACAGGATTTGGTGATGGCATTTAGCCTGGATGCCTTCAAAGGGGATTGGACAGATTCCTGGAGGAGAAGTCCATCACAGGTTACAAACCATGATGGAGATGTGTAATCTCCAGGCTTAAAACTGGGGTACTTCAAGGGCCAGATGCAGGGGAGTGGTATCAGGAGACAGGGATCTAGTCTCGTGTGCTCCCAGAGGCATCTGGTGGGGCCACTGTGAGATACAGGAAGCTGGACTAGATGGGCCTTTATCCTGATCCAGCACGGCTCTTCTTATGTTCTTTTGCTTCAGTGATGACCACTGGCAAAAAGCTGCCCGCGCACATCTGCAAACCTGTGGTTCCGGACCCTCCCTGTGCTGGTTTCACTAGAGCCCTGATACTCAAGTGGTGCCATAGACTGGGGGCTTTTTCTAGTTTGCCCTCCTCCTCCTCCTCCTTTGTCTGGGCTATGTGGCTGGCAATTTATTGGGAGGGGGACTGCAGCTGGATACCCCTCTCGCATATTCCTACCCATGAGTTACAGTGTGTGCCAAAATGGCTTCTGTCTGGAAGCGTAGAAAGGAAATCTGCAGCCCTCTCGCTCAGATGAAATGTCTTTTCCACACACTCGTGTCACGGTTGTGGTATCTCAGCTATGCCGGGCCACTGAATGGGCTTTCCACCTGTTGCGGAGGGGAGCCATGTCTCTGGAGCTTGCTCTGGGCTCCAGACCAACATCTCGGAAGCCCACGCGCTCAGAGATGGAAGACTTGGTCAACAAATGTAACTCTATCAGCAGCCAAGCCGAGCCAGGTGGGCGGGAGGGAGGGCGACAAAATTGCCCTTTCATTCTTTAACACACACCTCTGTGCCACAGGTTTTTCCCCCATTTATCTTTTTGGCTTCAAGACAGGGTGGTAGCAAAACAGCAATGCTAGCATATAATATCAAACAAGGAGCAAAACAATGCCGGAGACAAAAATGGCACTGTATAGATTAACTATAAGTGATCTTTCTTACTATGATGGTTCGCCTTGGGGAAACACCTTGAGACATTCCGTAGCATGGATGCAAAATCTTCTGACTTTCTGTTATCGAGGGAATGTGTCCAAGCTGATGACTTCAGCTCGCCGAGTAAATACACATTCTTTTTCACCTAGCATGTTTTTCTCGTCCCGGAAATAATCCACTTTGTTTCTGATTGTTTCGCAAAATGTACCAGTCTTGAACGCATCGTGCAACACGTGGTGAAGTAACTTCAGATCCAAACTCTTGAGAGCAAACTTTGAGAGTTCTAAAAGATGTCAAGGTTAATCATCATAAGGGGCTGTCAAGTCAATTATGACTAGAGATGGGCACGAATAAAAAAATTGGTGTTTTGTTTGTCGTTTGGGGGGTCTGTTTCGGTTCGTTTCCGTTTTTTGCGAATTTTTGCAAAAAAATCGTTTTCGTTCGTTTCGTTACTGTTTTGTTACCATTTATTTCAATTTTTTGTGGTTTTTTAGCATTTAAAGCAATTCAATGTATTGCCGTAACGAAAACGAAATGGACGACAAAATTTCTGGTGTTTCTGTTTGTTTCGTTTCATTTTGGAGGCAAAATTCATTTGTCGTTTCGTTACATAACAAAACGAAAAAATGGAAACGGAAGCGAAAAATTGTTCGTTTCGTGCCCATCTCTAATTATGACTGATGGCAACCCCTTTCGTGGTCCTCCAAGTAGACAATACTCAGAAGTAGTTTCCTATTCCTTTTTGGGGGGTCCATCCTGGGACTGTGCCCGTTACCCAAGGCCATTCAGTCTGGCTCTTCTCCCAGGAGGGGCAGTGGATAGCTTTCTAACAATAAACTGGGCTGTGGATAGCTTTCTGATATTAAAAAAGTGAGAACGCATATTCTTGTGCTGTACAGTTCTCAATGCTTGGAACCACTGTAACTGCCATAGCTCTCTCCTATGGAATCCCGGGCTGTGTAGTGGCTTAGAAATCTCTTCCTGGAGATATGTCTGTGAAGATTCTCAGTCATCCAGGTGAGTTGATCTGGAAGTTGAGTCATGGCAACTGGACTTTTTTTTTCTTGAGAGATTGAAACGTTTCGCTGCTCGTCCAAACAGCTTCATCAGTCTGAATCCAGCTAGTGTGAGTCCTCTATCTTATAGTCAAAAAGCCTTCACCACCAAGGCCATAATTAACGAGCCATACTTTATAGGTTTCAGCACCTTAGGCCATTGTTCACCTTAAGGCTATGGATACTATTGTCTACCTAACAAGCCTATTCAGGTCATTGTTCATTTTATGAGCCAATTTTAGACCAGGGTGATAAGAGGTCAAAGCTGACTATAAGATGGAGGACTTGCACTAGCTGTATTCAGACTGATGAAGCTCTTTGGATGAGCAGCGAAACATTTCTATCTCTCGAGAAAAAAAAAGTCCAGTTGCTATGACTCAACTTCCAGATGAACTCTTCCTGGAGAGCTCCATTGCATTCCCTGAACTACAAGTCCCAAGATTCCAGGGAATCTTGACCTTTGGGGATCAAACTGATGGGGCGCACAATAACTGTGTAATGTGGACACACTCCCCCCTGACGTAGGAGATGAAATGGAATAATTGTGCATAGCTATGCCTCGCTCTTGGGATGAGGACATGTTCAAACTACATCACCCAGCATCCTCAGCCAACAGGGGCGAAAACATCTGTGTCTTTTCCTTTCCAGAGGGAGTGCCTGTCGATCCACATTGGCCAAGCTGGCGTCCAGATGGGCAATGCCTGCTGGGAGCTCTATTGCCTGGAGCACGGGATCCAAGTGGACGGGACCATCCCGGGGAATCAGGCTGCTCAGAAGATTCTGCCTGAGGCTGAGCAAGTGGATTCCTCTTTCGAGACGTTCTTCTGTGAGACGGCCTCCGGGAAGCATGTCCCCAGAGCCGTGTTCGTTGACCTGGAGCCAACGGTTATAGGTAAGGTCCCCACCAGCTGGGAGCACAGGGGGCTTCCGGAATATCCATTTGCAGTTTTCCGGGAGGGGTTTCCGGGATAGCATTGAACAAGAATTCTTGATCACCACCCAGGAATTTCCCCAGCCAGCCTTCTGGGAGCTTTAATCAAGAAATTAAAGTCCTGACATGTTTTGCAAGTTCATTGGCCCCGTGGTTCCCCTTCTTGGGTCTCCAGATTTTCTTGGACTAAAGTTCCCATAGGCTTTTGCCACTAGCTGTGCTGGCCAGGATTTCTGGGAGCAGTAGTCTAAGAACAACCAGGTTGCCCAAGGTTGAGAACTAGCGATAAGAATGTACGAACACAAGAAGAGCCGTGCTGGATCAGGCCAAAGGCCCAGCTAGTGCAGCTTCCTGTATCTCACAGTGGCCCCACCAAATGTCTCTGGGAGCGCATGAGACTAGATATCTGTCTCCTGATACCACTCCCCTGCATCTGGCCCTTGAAGTACCCTGGTTTTAAGCCCGGAGATGACACACACCTCCCTCATGGTTTGTCACCTGTGGTGGGCTTTTCCTCCAGGAATCTGTCCAATCCCCATTTGAAGGCATGCAGGCCAGATGCCATCCCCACATCCTGTGGCAGGGAGTTCATCAGACTAACAATGTGCTGGGTAAATAAGTATTTTCTTTTGTCTGTTCTCGCTCTCCCGACCCTCAATTTGAGTGGATGTCCCCTAGTTCTGGTATTTTGAAGAAGAGTGTCATTCTATCCTCTTTACTCATGCCCTGCATAATTTTGTACATCTCAATCATATCCCCCCTCAGACACCTTTTTTCCTTACTAAAGAGCCCCAAATGTTTTAGTCTTTCCTCATAAGGGAGGTCCCCTAGCCCAGTAATCATTTCAGTCGCTCTCTTCTGCACCTTTTCCAGTTCCACTATGTCTTTTTTGAGGTGCGGTGACCAGAATTGTACACAATACTCCAGGTGCGGCCTTACTATCGTTTTGTACAATGGCATTACAATGTTGGCTGTTTTATTTTCAATCCCCTTTTCTATGATCCCTAGCATAGAATTGGCCTTCTTCATCGCTGCCACACACTGGGTAGACACCTTCATTGAAGTCGTGAAATGGTTCCCAATCTTGGCTTGCCAGAGCTTCTTGAACTCAAACTCCCAGAAGCCTTCACTGCTAGCTTTGTTGGCCAGGATTTCTGGGAGTTGAAATCCAAGAACATCTGGATTACTCAAGGTTGAGAACCACTGCTTTAGCTAATGAAGTCAGGGTCTAGCTGCTATGTTTGTTCTATGGAAAAGACAGAGGAAATAGTTGGGTGGTCTAAGCTCCATGGGATCTACAAGGGATTAGGGGCCACCTGGAGTAGGAACTGGCAAGCCACTCCAGTACTCCTGCCTGCCAAGAAAACTCCATGGACATGGAGTCACGTAGAGTCGGTCACGACTATAACGACACAACACACACACACACACACACACACACAGTATTTTAGAGGCAACCTGTGTAGAGCTAGTGACAAGAGACCACTAGGTCCATATTCCCTTCCAGCTCCTATGGAGTTGAGCCTTAGCAACCTGCATGGATCAGCCACAACATTAGAACCACCTGCCTAATATCGTGTAGCCCCCCCCCCATGCTTCTAAATCTGCTCTGATGTGTCAAGGCATGGACTCCACAAGGCCTCTGAATGTGTCCTGTGATCTCTGTCCCCTGGAGATTAGCAGCAGATCCGTTCCGTCCTGCAGGCTATGAGGTGGGGCCTCCGTGGATCAGATC
Organism: Phrynocephalus versicolor; assembly: GCA_023846285.1. Taxonomy (NCBI): domain Eukaryota; kingdom Metazoa; phylum Chordata; class Lepidosauria; order Squamata; family Agamidae; genus Phrynocephalus; species Phrynocephalus versicolor. The sequence continues at coordinate 1,461,529 of JAHTLZ010000161.1, read as the reverse complement.
AGGTGCCCCCAGCACATCCCGTAGCATTGATGCTCCGCCGGCCTGAGATCTGGAGCATTAGAAAGCCAAGGCAACGCCTTGAACTTGTAGCCACGTTCCTCAAACCATCCCTGGACCGTTTTAGCCGTGTGGCCTGGGGCATTACCCTGCTAAGAGAAGCTACGGCCACCAGGGAACAGCAGTACCATGAATAGCTTCTGGATGATGCTATCTACACATTTAAAAAAATCTATCCTAAGTCCTTAAGTCACTAAAAAAAAGTGTTAAGTCGCAATGCCTACCGTGAACGGTTGGAGAGGTTTTAATGTTAGACAGTGCGAACTGCTCCACATCTTCAGCTAGAGGTTGTATCCAGGAAGCTTACTTGCTCCTCATCAGGCCTTAGAGCACTACACTATCCCGTACATTTACTAGCAGTGCTGGTGTCCAGAGGTTCAGCCATTTCCCCTTTGTAACCACTGACGCCTGGTTTGTGCAAAGCAAGTGCTCCCTGTTAGTTGACGAGCTCTTTGCCATGTGTCGTGCTACTGATTTCTGCCCGAGAGGGTCCCTACAGGATGGGTTGGGGGGAGAACACATGTGGCTGTCTCACAAAATACCAAAACTAGGGGGCATCCACTCAAACTGTGGGTTGGGAGAGTGAGAACAGACGAAAGAAAATATTTTTTTACCCAGCATGTTGTTAGTCTGTGGAACTCCCTGCCACAGGAGGTGGTGATGGCATCTGGCCTGGATGCCTTCAAAAGGGGAATTGGACAGATTCCTGGAATAAAAATTCATCACAGGTGACAAACCATGATGGAGATGTGTCATCTCCAGGCTTAAAACCAGGGTCCTTCAAGGGCCAGAGGCAGGGGAGTGGGATCAGGAGACAGATATCTAGTCTCATGCGCTCCCAGACGCATCTGTTGGGGCCACTGTGAGATACAGGAAGCTGGACTAGATGGGCCTTTTGCCTGATCCAGCATGGCTCTTCTTAGGTTCTTATGTGGTTAGACGGCACCTCCCATCAGCCACAGCCAGAAAGCAATACTAAGGAGTCATGGGAGATTCAGTCCCCAAACATTGGGAAGCCACCCGATCCATCTCTACTGTAAAAAAAAAAAAAAAAAAGATGCTTCCAGATAAATAGTTTAGGATCAAAGTCACGAGTAACACGTGCTAGTGTGGGGGATGAGGCTCCAATAAGAAAGAAGTTTTTCTGTTTGTCCTTAGCTGTTTCTCTTGTCTCTGCAGACGAAATCCGCACTGGCCCCTACCACTCCCTCTTCCACCCCGAGCAGCTCATCAGCGGCAAAGAAGATGCTGCCAACAATTATGCCCGTGGCCACTACACCATCGGGAAGGAAATCATCGACACCGTCCTGGGCAGGATCCGTAAAATGGCAAGTGGTCGTTAGCTCATCTGTTTTTCCTCCAAGGAGCCCCAAGTCTGTAGCATCAAGCTAGTAGGGAATGCTGTGGTTAGTTTTGTGGTGTTTTGAACTCCCACCCACAGCATTCTCCAAGAATTCCACAGGTAGAATTGGAGGTGTTCATGCATATGTTTGCTGTAGATGCCTTTCCTTTATTCACCTGGACAAGGCACTTTCATTTCCTGCTGCAGTGCTTTGTGAGGTTGGTGGTTCTTTAGAAGGTAGCTTCTGTAGAGCATAAATGGCAATGAGACCGTCCCCTCTAGGAAGTCTCATGGCAGGAGATTAGCGGTTACTTCACGTCTGTTTTGTCTCTGTAAGTGTTGTGCTTCAGACCGGTACAAAACAATCTTACTTCACGTCCGTCGCACACCAGCTGAAATTTGTTTCGACAACGCCCCCGGAGCAGGATCAGAGCGTGGCAATACTGTACCTGGTGATGGGTTGGGGTATTCTCTTGTCACGGTTTGTTCCCGGTTCCTGTTCCGGGGAGATCAGTCATACGAAGAGACTCCATGGGTAGCGACTTGTTGGGAGAGTTACTTCCTCTTCCAGTAAAACATTTGGGGGGGGGGGTAACTTGGCTAATTGTAAAAGAGCTTTGAGAAGTTAGTTTTCTGCACGGTGTGTTTCCATGCCTGGGGCAATAGTCCTAAAAAGTAACTTTTCCTGCTGTTAATGATCTCTCTGGAAAAAGTGTGTCCTTCCTATTGAATGGGTGGAAATTCACAGAATAACAGAGTTGGGGGGGGGGGGATTATAAGACCATTGTGTCCAATCCTTTACGAAGCGACAGGATCCATATGGCTCCAGACCCCTTTATATTTCTGAAAAAGCTCAAGACTGTTGTTATTTATTTATTTATTTATTTGTGTAGCTTATATGCCACGCCCTACCCAAAGGTATCTGGGCAGCTTACAATTACAATGAACAATTCAAATAATTAAAACATTAAAATACCTACAGTGGTCCCTCGCCTTTTTGTGGTTCATATACTGCGGTCCCGGTATATTGTGGGACCACAGTATATGAAAGGCAATGGCTCCTGGGGTAAGCTGCATAAGCCTGTTTGAGACCTCCTGCACTTACCCCAGGGCTGGTGCTGCCCCAAAACAGGCCTCCGATGTGGATTGTCCATTATCGCGGGTTGTGTTGGATCCCTAACCCCCGTGATAGGCGGGGGATTACTGTATAAAATTACAGTAAAATGATAAGAACCGTTAAATACAATAAATACAACACACTAAAACAATTCACTAAAATTGCCATCAGGACCCACAATCAATGTTATATCAGTTAAAAAATTTCTTCCTATTCCACTTCCTGTTTTTTTTATTATCGTAGTTTGCTGTGATGTCCGAATAGGCCCAATGGTGGTTAAACTTTGGTTTAATGTGGGTTTGCAAAATGTAGGCTTCCTCAGGTTAGTTCCTGCCTAGGGCAATAGGGAAAGAGAAATAAGGAACTGGAGAGAGCAGTTGGCCGAGGGAAGGAGAGGGATATACAAGCTAGCAGCAGTTTTTCATGCTGTGAGCATCTGCGGTTGAGACTTCTGGACTGAACCAGGGAAACAGTGAATGAGCCTTCTCCCAGGAAGTGTTAGAACTTTTGGACAAGCATAATATGATTGCTGTTGATGCAACAGCCATTGCAGAGTTTTGAATTTCAGTTAAATTCTTCAAGCTGTGCAGCTGAAGTGAAGGATTCCTTGAGCCAAATGTGCTTCAAGTTCCCCAGATTAGTCCATCCCTTTTTTCATCAACTGACACTTACAGCCTCAATAATTCCACGTTGAGACCTAAGTAGGATGAAAGAATAGCTTGCATACCCCTCTCCTCCCCTTGGCCAACTGCTTTCTCCAGTTCCTTATTTCTCTTTCCCTATTTCCCTAGGAACTAACCTGGGGAGGCCTACATTTTGCAAACCCACATTAAACCAAAGTTTAACCACCATTGGGCCTATTTGGACATCACAGCAAACTACGGTAATAAAAAAAAACCAGGAAGTGGAGGAGGAAGAAATTTTTAATTGATATAACATGGCTGCTTCAAGCGACAGGCCTCAACAGACTCACTGACTTCCTACAGACTCCTGAAAGGGAGAAAAGGCAGAGCAGAGAGGCAGGGAAGATGCTATTGGTTAGTGATCCCTGTCACTGTTAATGATTGGCAATCACCCAAGCCCAGAAAGAGCCCTCCCAGCCATACCTAGTACTAGAAGCAGCATGCGAGGTTGCAAGACCTCCCACATAAAGAGGCCGAAGAATTAGCTTCAGAAACAGTTTGTCCTTGGGAACGAGGAGATATTCACTAGTCCAGCTATTAAAAATGGCAGCCATTGGTGCAAATAACCCCACATTTCTTCTTAATACAGGCTGACCAGTGCAGTGGCCTCCAGGGCTTCTTGGTCTTCCATAGCTTTGGTGGAGGTACCGGCTCAGGCTTCACGTCTCTTCTGATGGAACGGCTCTCGGTTGAGTACAGCAAGAAGTCAAAACTGGAGTTCTCCGTGTACCCTGCCCCGCAGGTCTCAACCGCCGTGGTGGAGCCCTACAACTCCATCCTGACCACCCACACCACCTTGGAGCACTCCGACTGCTCGTTCATGGTGGACAACGAAGCCATCTATGACATCTGTAACCGGAACCTCGACATTGAGCGTCCTACCTACACCAACCTCAACCGGCTGATCGGGCAAATCGTGTCCTCGGTCACAGCTTCCTTGAGGTTTAACGGAGCCTTGAATGTTGACCTCATAGAGTTCCAGACCAACCTGGTGCCATACCCGCGTATCCACTTCCCGCTCACCACCTACGCTCCCATCATCTCGGCCGAAAAGGCTTACCACGAGCAGCTGTCCGTGCCGGAGATCACCAACGCCTGCTTCGAGTTCTCCAACCAGATGGTGAAATGCGACCCTCGCCGGGGCAAATACATGGCTTGTTGCCTCCTCTACCGGGGCGACGTGGTGCCTAAGGATGTCAATGCCGCCATTGCCGCCATCAAAACCAGGAGGTCCATCCAGTTTGTAGACTGGTGCCCGACCGGTTTCAAGGTGGGCATCAACTACCAGCCGCCCACGGTGGTGCCCGGAGGCGACCTGGCCAAAGTGCAGCGGGCCGTCTGCATGCTGAGCAACACCACTGCCATTGCCGAGGCCTGGGCCCGGCTGGACCACAAGTTTGATCTGATGTACGCCAAGCGGGCTTTTGTTCACTGGTATGTAGGGGAAGGCATGGAAGAAGGTGAGTTCTCTGAGGCCCGGGAGGACCTGGCTGCCCTGGAGAAGGATTACGAAGAAGTGGGAAGAGATTCAGCTGATGGAGAGGAGGAAGAGATGGATGAGGAATATTAGACTGTGTGGATTTGTGTGTGTGTTTGTGTGTATGCGTGTGTGTGTGTGTGTGTGTGTCAATCTGCATGCAAACTGACAAAAATTGGAGGCAAACCATACTATTGTATCAAAAGAACTAGGGATGGTTTAGCGCTGGAATTCTCTGTCAGTGGGGTTTTTTATCTTTTATCCGACTATTTGTAGTGTAAAGATTCTAACGCACTGTACTTTCCATGAATGCACTTCTGTTTCCCTGTAGCCTTTTAAATTTTTTTCTTGTCTTAGGACTGCATAAGGTTACTCTGCTGTGTGGGTCATGGGGTGGGGTGAGCAGGGGGAGCAAAGAGGGCCTTGTATTTGACTAGTCTGTAACCTGAGATCCCTCCACACTGCATAGCAATGTGTGTCAAAGTACAATAATACCTTGGTTTACAAGCATAATCCATTCCAGAAACCTGCTTGTAAACCAAAACACTCTTATATAAAAGCAGATTTCCCCATAAGAAATAACAGAAATTCAGATGATTCGTTCTGGGGCCCCATACACCACATACTATGCACAGACAAAATGCCAAAGCTCACAAAAGAAGTTGGCTAGAAGTGCACGTCCACAGCATGGTTTACGTACGTGGCTGTGGAATCTACTGTGCTTGGGACTAACAACTGAATTTTACTCTGTACAGTTTTATCTTGTATAAAGGAATTAATTCGTTCCAAATGAAATTCTGTTAAGCAAATTTTCCTTTGTACACATCTCCCACAGGAATGCATTGAAAACGGATTAATCCCCTAATTGTGACCATTTTTCTGTCGTACAGATTCGCCCCATAGGCAATTCAGTTAAGCGATTTCCCCCATCTCTGGAAATTTTTTCCTTTAAGCAGTTTTTCTGTTAAACAAACCGCTTGTAATATGAGGGCCCACTGTATTTTTAATGTGACAATAATAAAGTGCAATTTGTAGCCCTCTACACACTTGACTAGCTGCCCCATGACTAGAAATAGTTTGAAAAAATAAGAATGTTGAAAACAAAATAAATAAAAATATAAATATAAAGAAAAAGAAAACCCTAACCTGGCTGATGCAAGGGAGACCTCTATTCCTCTCTCCTCCCTCTGCTTTGGAAGCTGTCTGAGACTGAACGTTCCAATCACCCAAACTCCGGCAAGGGGGGGAGGGAGGGAGAGCCACCATTGGCTGACTTGTGATCATGTGACCTGCTCCAGTACTTGTATATCAAGACACTGCTTGTTGATCAAGGCAAAATTTAGAAGAAACGTTTGCTTGTCTTGCAAAGTGCTCTTAAACCAAGTTGCTCTTAAACCAAGGTATTACTGTTCTGTTCCCTGTATTATAGAGGGATGCATTAATCTACTTTGTACATTAATAAAAAAAAGCTATTGGACATCTCTTGTATGGATTTATTTCAAGACGACTAACACAGATTGTTGTTGTGTCATGTGATCGGTCTCCAAGAGATCCTACCCTCCACAACCCTCTTCAGTTCTTAAGCCCTGTGGTTTCCTTTAGAGAGTCAGTCCAGCTTGTGTTTGGCCTTCCTCTTTTCCTGCTCCCTTCCACCTTGCCTAACGTTATTGTCTTTTCTGGAGAACCCTGCCTTCTCATATTCTGCCCAAAGTAGGACAGCCTCCACAGACAGTTCTTCTGGCTTTATTTGATCTAAGATCCACTTCTTTCTGACAATCCAGGATACCTGCAAAGCTTTCCTCCAAGCAGGCAGGGTTGTGGATATTCTGTGTTAGAATGTACTGTTTAGTAGCTCTGCAGACTCTGTTTGCAATTATGCAAATTTTCTTAGGACTAATGTTGATTTTGTTGCATGAGTGATCGGAAAAGATGTGTACGGGCCACTGGAACCCTACCCCAACCCAATGAATGTTAGTTTTCAGTCTACTGAGATTTCACCAGACATATGTAATTAGAAGAGCTAGGAACTTGCCTAATTAACAAGAAGGCGGGGGGAGTGAAAGGTAGAGTCTGCATTTCTGAGAGGTAGAGGCACAATTTACATGTGTACATGCAAATTGAAAGTAGATATTCCCAAGGGTGCTGGTTGTAAATGTCAGCTTTTTAAAGATAGATCCTCCAACATCTTCCATTTCATAAAGAAAACTGGTCCAAATAATTAATTTCTCACACAACACCTGGTGCTCTAAGGACTAACAGCTGGAGGCAGTCTCATCCATGTTGGCAGTCATTGGGTCAGAATCCTAAAATTTCCAAGGGCAGGAATTACGCTAATCTGCTGCAGGAAAAGTAAAAGTTGAGTTTTCTTAAAGATTATCTGCATTTTATTCGGCTGAGGTCCTCCTGGGTGCTGGCCTGTTTCTTCAAATGTGGCTGATTACTGTTAGGAATGAGTGTCTTAAAATAAACTAAGCTATAAATTAGGCTCACAGCCGCCGTTAAATTCTAACTATTTTTAAACCAAAGTGATTGACATACGTTTGCATTATTAAATTAAAATTTTTACAGACTTAGTTTAGCCTATTTGTGTTACAGCGGCCAGGGCATACAAACTGGAGAAGGATTGATTCCCCATTGTCCAAGAGAGCAGCACAGATTAAATTGAATTAGATTGTTGGGAAATTATGAAGTATACATACAGTAATTTAATAATCAATATTAAATGAAACTCAAGTTCCAACCTTGTTGCAATTACATAGATCCATATTTAAAACCCTGTTTTCAATTCAGAGCCTAAACAGCAAGGATTAAAAGAAACAACATTGTGGATGTTTTTAAGGAAAAAAATCATTAGTACATTACTACTACCTTAGTGTAGTAATGTAACACTTAAAACTTATTCAAAATTAACTTGTTTATATTGATGATTGCCACTCTTGCAAAGTCAGTGCCATCAAATTAGATCTTGTAGTTTATTAATTACTCAGTTAATTAATTACTCCTTCCAGTGTTCACTCATTCCAATATATATACAACGGTACCTTGTATAAAGGAATTAGTTCGCTCCAAATGAAATTATGTTAACCAAATTGTCCTTTGTACAAATTTCCCACAGGAATGCATTGAAAACTGATTAATCCCTAATCACGACTGTTTTTCTGTTGTATGGATTCGCCCCATAGGCGATTCTGTTAAGCAATTCCCCCTATCTCTGAATTCTTTTTCCTTTCAGCAGATTTTCTGTTAAAAAAAACACATATGAGGGTACACTGTATATAATTTATTTATACCATGCTCCCCTTCATTGCAGGTATCTGACAACATAATTTTTAAATACCAGGACCAGCTCAAAACCACCAAATCATGAAGTGCAGCCTGCATAATTACTTGTGAACTGCTCAGAGAGTGCTTTAAGTGCTATGGAGTGATATCTAAGGATCGTGCTTTTCTTTTCTTTGCTAGCATGACTTAATCAGACAGATTTTAGCCCTTGTGTTGTTCAAACTTACCCCTGAAGTTTTGGAAGTGGTAGCCATATATGTCCGAAGAAATAGACGTCTCCATGAAAGCATACATTAAAACATAATAGTGAATCTTTAAGGTACCACGTTTTTGTCCTTTTTTTTGTTTTGTTTGACTTTTGCCTGGAAAATTTACCCCTGCGTCTGCATTGGTCATAAGGGGGGGCAAGACTATGAGAGAGCAGACCCTTCCCTAGAGATGGGCACGATCTGCTGGTTCGCCAGTTCACGCTGGTTCGTTTACCATTCAAACAGGCGTTCAGCCTTTCATAGACCCACCTCCTCTGGAAGGCGCCCAATCAAAGGCAGGGGCCTGGTTTCCCTGCCTCTGAATGGCCACCTGCCATAGGAGGTGGGGCCAGGGAAAGCTGAACCCACGATGGGCCAGTAAGCGAACTGGGAGTTCAGGCCCACCTCTAGTAATGGTGATTGATTGAAGTGGGCTTATTCTCGTTTTGACTTAATTTAGCACAGCGAGTAAATCCACCTTTGAATCAATGAGGAACTGACTCCCTAAATCCTCCTGGGTTCGTTAAATGAGCCCTGGAAAGACGGAACTTATTGCCTCCTTCACAAGCTTTTCAAGCTAAATCTTGAAGAGCATTTTTTGGGAATGCTTATTATATATACATATTTAACACTGTTATTTTATGCTTGTTTATATGTATCTCTATCAGATGCTCAGTCCTACAGTATGTTTAAGATTGGATTAATCTCTGCTCTTGCATGCAGCCTGACAAAATAGTTTCCTTATAGGGGACCCTGGGGATTGTTTAATTTATCTTACATCATTGTGAGAAAAGGGAAATTATATTTGTTCAAGTCAAGGTCCCTTAGGATTTGAGGCCACACAATCCTGAGAAAACCTCAAGCCCTAAGGTCCCTGCAACCCTGCTCACGCACATCCACTGGCATATGAGCTACTGTGGCTCTTGGCAATTGTATCAGTGGCTGTTTCCGTTCTGGGATCCATTTCAGCACTTTTATTAAATGCACGGTACAGTGGGACCCCGGGACCTGCTGGGGTCCAGTTCCAGGCCTTCCTGTGGATAATGAAAACCGTGGATAAGACAGAACACCAAAAAACCCAAAGCTGCTGTTTTCTGACAGTAGCTTGCTTTGCAGCTGCTGAATTATTTAATCTTTTTCCTCTGTCAGCGGTGGATAACTGAACCCGGGGTTAATGAATCCGTGGATACAGGGGTCCTACTCTATTTCGATGTGGGAACATCTTTCTTTCTTTGAGGTCGGGGTGTTTTCAACTCCAGCGGCCCAATTCCTGCCAGAGGAGGTCAACCTGGTGTGTCCTGGCACAGCAGATCAGCAGGAATCCCATCATCCCTTCCTATTGGACCAAAAACGCCGCCATTTTCCCCTCCGGCCAATAGACAAGACTAGAGGCTCCTTGGCCTGAAGGCGGCGAAGGGCGGCGGGGGCGGGGCTTCGAGGAAAAGCGGGAGGGGACAGTGGGCGTGTCTTATGCAAATCAGCGGCGCCCGCCCCCCCTCTCTTTCCTCAGCGGGAGGACGTCCGCGCGCGAGAGGCGGAAAGTGGGTGGGAGGGTGGGCGGAGCCTCCGCAATTTCCCGAGCGACGGCCGTGCCAGCTAATCGGGTCGGGGCCCTACCGTGGGCCGGTCCGCGGAGGGCGGGACTTCCGGGGTCCGGAGCGCTGCTGGCGTGGAGGAGGCGGAGGCGAGCGGTCGCCATGATCAAGAAGTTCGACAAGAAGGACGAGGAGTCCGGTAAGAAGGAAACGGGGGTGGCTGGGGGGGGCAGAAGGGGCGCGTCCGTTGCGTAGGCCTCCCCCCGTTGCTAGGCGGGTCGGGAAGCCACGCCCTCCTTCAGCCTGGCGGCCGGAAGCCCCATAGCAACACGGGCTGAGGGACGTGGCCCCGCCCCTTTTGGGGGCGTGGCTTAGCGGGGCAGCGGTGTGGCTATGGGATGACAACGCCCATCATCCCTAGCTGGGAACTGGGAGTGGGGTGGGGGGAAAAAGAGATTTGAGGGGGTGGGGAGTCAAATTGGAGGAAGATCTTGGTCAAAGCGTCAATATGTGTGTGTGTGGGGGGGAAGTGGAAGAAAGTTGAGGGATGATGGGCGTTGTAGTGGGGATTCCCCTTTCACAGTAGCAGCCAGCCATTCATTGACCCAGGAGGAGGCTTTGGGGTGGGGTGGTAGTGATGGTGCAGCAGGGAGCCCCCCCCTCCCAATTCGTTCCTCAGCCAAGATACTGGAAAAGGAACACCTTGCAGGTAGAAATGCAGCTCCACAGGGGTCCTTTCGGGTTCTCTCTCTCCCAGACCAGCCCCTGCAGCTGTTCCCGGAGTGGATGATTTTGCAGCTGTGCGAGGCAGCAGGTCCCATCGCTCCCAGGTTAAGCAGACTGTGGTGGGGAGTGATGGGAGTTGTAATCCCATGGACCTTGATGGCGGGAGGCACGCCTGGGTGCTGTTTTCAGGCAGGGTGGTTCGGCTCTGGACAAGGCCCTGCTCCGCCACCTCCAGCCCGTCTGCGCATATGTCCTAAGCAGGTGCCACCGGGAGGAGAGCCAACCTCATTTTGTGGCAAGCTTGGTGCCGGGTTCAAATGAGAGTTGCATGCCATTCCTGGCTTTCAGCACCGTCTCCCCCACACTGTCAAGCTTGTATTGCAACCCTTTTCTTAGCCGATTTTGATATTGGAGGAACGGCGATCTGCCACTGGCTGTGTTGAGGATGCCTCTGGGTCTGCCCCACAGGACACAGAGTTTCAAACAAGGGCGTGGCACATGGCAGGTCTCCAGCCCTTGGACAGAATAGCCCCCAATGAGGAATGCAGCGTATTGCATGGGTTGGGAGGGGCCTCTAAAGCCATCGGGCCTGACCCCCTGCTTAAGGCAGGAATCCAATTTAAAGCAGATATGACGGATGGCTGCCCAGGATGTGGTGATGGCATCTGGCTTGGATGCCTTCAAAAGGGGATTGGACAGATTCCTGGAGGAAAAGTCCATCACAGGTTGCAAACCATGATGGAGATATGTAATCTCTAGGCTTAAAGCCAGGGTACTTCAAGGGCCAGATGCAGGGGAGTGGTATCAGGAGACAGATATCTAGTCTCATGCGCTCCCAAACGCATCTGGTGGGGCCACTGTGAGATACAGGAAGCTGGACTAGATGGGCCTTTGGCCTGATCCAGCATTGGCTCCTCTTATGTTCTTACGTTCTTAATTTTCTGAGTGCCTCCAGCATGAGAGCACTCACCACCTCCCAGAGTCATGGGTCCCGTTGTTGTACTGCTCTAAGGCATGTCTAAACTTCGGCCCTCCTGATGTTTTGGACCACAACTCCCAGAATTCTAGGTTGCCAGTGGCAAAGGACTGTGGGAGTTGCAGTCCACAACATCTCTATAAAGGACAGAAGTTTGGACATGCCTGCGTTGGGAAGTTTACCCTGATGTTTAGCCAAAATCCGACTTCCTGTCACTTGAGCCCATTCTTATGCGCCCTGCACTCTGAGATGATTGAGAACAAATCTGACCCTCCTCTGTAGGACAGCATTTCAGTTCTTTGAAAAATGCTCTCCTCTCTCAACTCAGTCTCCTTTCCTCAAAGCTAAACATGGCCAGTTTTTTTCAGTCATTCCTCCAAGGGCTTGGTCTCCTGTCCCCGGATCGTCCTGGTTACCCTCCTCTGAACTTGCTCCAATTTGTCAGCATCCTTGAAGTGTGGTGCCCAGAAGTAAACACAGTATTCAAGATGAGACCTATCCAGTGCTGAATAGAGGGAAAGTAATGCTTTATTATGGGATTTGGTGGCTATACTTCTGTTAATGCGGCCTAAAATAGCATTGACTTATTTATTTATTGTTTATTTTATTTATTTTTATATTTATATACCACGCCAATTTCCCAGGAGGGAACTCTGGGCGGTTCACATAAAAACACAAGAGATCCACAAGATAACAATAGTAAATGAGAAGATAATAATAATAAAATAAAGGGGAAAATACCCAACAACAATTTTTTTTAAAAAGTGATACAGATCCTAGCAATTGCCGAAGGCATCCCTAAACAGCCAGGTTTTAGCGGCTTTTTTAAAGGATGCCAAAGAAGGAGCCTGGCGTATCTCGCTCGGTAGTTTATTCCAGAGAGCCAGGCCGGCCACCTTATATAACCACATTTGAGGGACCCTCCTTTTAAGCCTCGCGATCACATGCATCCCCATCACGGCTTGTCACCTGAGATGGATTTTTCCTCTAGAAATCTGTCCAATTCCCCCTTTAAAGGCATCGAGGCCAGATGCAGCCACCACCACGTCCTGCGGCAAGGAGTTCCATAGGTTGGTGTGTTGTGTGTCCGAGGGACTGCAAACTTGGCTGGAATGCCAACAGCACAGGAGAACTTTCACAGTCAGAGATTGAGTCATCTCTTTGGGAGGGTCTCACTGCTGTTACTGAGCTCGTCATAGAGATATTCTTGTAAATTTTTATTGCTTTGACCACCAGTGCTCTATGGAAATGTTCTGTGCCATGTGGGTATCTGCTGACATTGGGTGGTGTGGCTTTTTCCTGTTTTCCTTCTTCAGGGAGCGGCTCCAACCCCTTCCAGCATTTGGAGAAGAGCGCGATTCTCCAGGAGGTACGGCTGGCTCTTTTTCTGTTTTATTAATTCAGTGGTAGGCAAGGACCAAGCTCTCTTAAATCAGGTTTGAAATGTGTAAGGCCGGGTTGGTGTGGATCTAGATTTCTGTTCCCCGTGGGCTCCCCATGTGGCCTTTTCTGTGACGGTGGACCTTGAGCCTGCCTTTCCCACATCTGGCAGCTGCTGGCATCTTTGTCCGAACCACTGTTTCCGTGTAGAGCAGTGGTTCCCAACCGTGGGCCCCTAGATGTTTATGGACTGCAACTCCCAGAAGCCTTCACCACTAGCTGTGCCAGCCAGGACTTCTGGGAGTTGTAGTCCAAAAACATCTGGGGATCAAAGGTTGGAGAATCACCGATGTAGAGGAATGGCGGCACGGTTGAGAGCAGTGGTTCTCACACGTGGGGTCCCCAGATGTTATTGGATAACAGCTCCCAGAAGCCCTGGCCTTTGCAGTTAGTGGTGAAGGCTTCTGGGAGTTGCAGTCCAAGAACATCTGGGGACCCCACATGTGAGAACAAGTGGCTAAGACAGTGGTGTCCAAACTTTGGCCCTCCAGATGTTTTGGACCGCAACTCCCGGAATTCCCAGCCTAGGTTGCCAGTGACAAAAGGACTGTTGGAGTTGTGGTCCAGAACATCTGGAGGGCCAAAGTTTGGACATCACTGGGCTAAGAGAACCAAGATAAAATTATATGTACAGTGGGTACCAAAGGGGACTTGAGCTGTTCCCCAAGCTGTTACCAAAAGCATCAGCTTCTCACAAACAGTTAGTCTTACAGCCTTCACCTCCAGCCCGGAATCTGGAGCCTCGTTCCGCATCAACATTTGGCGCCACGAGGCAGGGATTTAAGACTTCACGATGATCAGGTTCCCGCCTCCTGAAGCCGAGAGCACAATTCAAGAAACCTATCGGGGATTTTATGCACCCTTAGGATTTTCTGGCAATGTCTGGTCAGCAAAGCAGAAGCCCTGGCTTGCTTTGCTGTCCCGGCCCCGGCGGTCAAGCGTTGAGGGCTGCCAGACACATCATCATGTTGTTTGGGATGGTCCTAATGCTTTTGTCGTTCCCAAACTGATCTGGATCTTCCTAGCGGAATAAGTTGAGCATTCCCCGGGCTTTCTCTACCCTTTTCCTGACAAGACGTAAGGAGTGTATGTTTTCAAAATCCAAGTCGAAACAGTGATGGAACACGATATCTTCATATCTTCCCATGAGATGCTCTCTCTCTCTCTCTCTCTCTCTCTCTCTGCAGCAGCTTCCCTGCACGGGCCTTTCCTTGTTATTTCTTTACTTTAAACCCACACATGTCCAAACTTCAGCCCTCCAGATGTTTTGGACCACAACTCCCACAGTCCTTTGCCATTGGAAATACACACTTGGAATTCTGGGAGTTGTGGTCCAAAACATCAAGAGGGCTGAAGTTTGGACATGCCTGCTTTGACCAATTCCTGTAGGCCAAAATGAAAAATGACATCACCCCCCCCCCCCGCTTTTCTGGTGCCGGAAAGAGGGAATGAGGAAGAGAAAGCAATGGAAAGAAGGCCCAGGCAGGGAGAACGATTTAAAGTGCCATATTTTTTCCTTCTATCCAGTGTCCTATTTTTCCATCTATAACTGCGCGATTCTCTCCTTAGCCTTCCTCTGTGTATAAGCCAACCCATAATTTTTAGTTTTAACAATTTTAGACAAAAATGAAGTCTTATACACGGGGAAATGCTGTAACTTTGAAAATTCCTCATTGCTCTTTCCTGTCCAGTAGTTCACAAAGCAAGTCTGCCTTCATCTCCTCCCCCCACCTTTTAAAATTTACCTGCCGTTAGAAGAAACAGACAGGTGTTTGGTAGGAAGGAGCGACGGGACTGTGGGTAAATATAGATGAATTTGCAGTAGACTGCCGGAAAGGACGGACAAGGGGGTCCTCGGGCCAGCAGCACGCCAGGACTCTGTCTGGAGGCTAAAGCGTTGAAGTCGAGGCTCTCTGGCTTTGCACACATTGTGAAAAGGCAGTGCTGGGAAAGGGGGGGGACAGCAGCAGGAAAAGAGGAATGACTAGATACGAGAAGAAGCCAGACCCCCTTGAGTTTGCCAGAACTGAGCAAGGCTGCTGAGGGCAGGGCCTTGCGGAGACCTTAAGAACCTAAGAAGAGCCATGCTGGATCAGGCCAAAGGCCCATCTAGTCAAGCTTCCTGTATCTCACAGTGGCCCCACCAGATGCATCTGGGAGCGCACGAGACAAGATCTCTGTCTCCTGATACCACTCCCCTACATCTGGCCCTTGAAGGACCCCGGTTTTAAGCCTGGAGATGACACATCTCCATCATGGTTTGTAACATGGGATGGACTTTTCCTCCAGGAATCTGTCCAATCCTCTTTTGAAGGCATCCAGGCCAGATGCCATCAGCACCTGCTGTGTCAGGGAGTTCCACAGACTAACAACGCACTGGGTGAAAAAATATGTCTGTGAAGATTCTCAGTCATCCAGGTGAGTTTATCTGGAAGTTGAGTCATGGCTACTGGACTTCTTTTTTGAGAAGCTGGTCACGGATGAAACTGTTTGGATGAACAGCTTCTCAAAAAAGAAGTCTAGTAGCCATGACTCAACTTCCAGATGGGTGAAAAAATATTTTCTTTTTTTGTGTTCTCACTCTCCCAGCCCTCAATTTGAGTGTATGTCCCCTAGTTCTGGTATTTTGTAAGAGGGACAAGAGCACTCATTCACTGGGTGGCCATGAGTTGGCCGCGACTTGTAGCAGCATGTTGAATTGCAGGAGAAGGAGACTAAAAATGGGTCAGGGTTAGTGAGAAAACAGCTTTGCATACGAATGGTGCAGAAGAAACAGTGGAGAAACATGGACCCTTTCCTGGCAGCCTCATGTGATCTTCAGTAGGGGAGGGAGGGTAAGAAGACAGAGCGTTATTTGCCATTCCAATCTGGACAACGCAAAGCGCCGTCCCAAAAATCTACTCCGGGTTTTTCTAGCTGTCTTGAGTTGACTCCTCTGCACCCAGCTTCTCTCTCAAGCCATTCACACCGGCCAGGATCAGGGATTTTCTCCAAGTGGGTTTTGTTGCAGGGGTGGGTTTTTGCCTCCACCCCCGCCCCCCGAGAGGGATATTTCTTTTGTGACGTACAGGCTCCCTTTTCTGCTCTCTTTACACAATTTCACCCCAGGCTCGGATCTTTAACGAGACCCCCATCAATCCAAGGAGATGCCTGCACATCCTCACCAAGATCCTTTACCTGCTGAACCAGGTAAGCACAGTTATATTCATGCAAATTGCTTGCTGTTTGTGGCTTACGGTAGGCATGGACGAAAACCAGAGGTTGGGGCCTCTCTCCTCTCGGGTCATGCACACAAAAGGAATTGAATTTATTTGTTTTTGAAAATCTGTTGTATTTCATGATGACCAAGTTCCTTCATTTTCCCCCAGCTCCATTGATTTTTAATCAAAGATTGGTTGACCTTCACTAAAGGATAGGTTTAATTTACACACATACACACACATACACCCCCACACCCACCCACACACACACACTTTAGAAGGAGATACTAGAGGTGAAAATTGGCTTCATTATGCAGCTTAGATTTGTGGAGCCGTTAAATAGTTTCCTTCCAGGGTAGACTGTAACTGGTACCACCAAATAATGCAATATGAATCTTGATTGTGTGGTGTGCCATCAAGACGGAACTGGCTTGGAGTGACCCTGTCTGAGCTTTCAAGGCAAGTGAGATATAGTTAAGGAGTAGTTTCTCTACTTCCACTCCCCTAGTGAGTTTCCATAGCTGAGCGAGGTTTGAACCGAGGCCAGGAAGAAGGAGTGGATTCGAACTGTCTGAATGCAAGGAAGGAGTAGTGAAAACCGCAAAATGTGAAGATAGAAGAGGTAGTAAAATGTGTGAGTCAGAAATCATTGTTTTTACACTAAGCCTTCAAATGAAAGAAGGTTTTGTTTTGTGCCTAGATGGACCTGCTCATGATTTTTTATTTGTCGTGGCCTCAGGGCTTCCTTTTCCTCTGGGCCAAGTGTTTCCCCTTTTCTTCATGCATGAGTACGGTAGTGAGGAAAGAGAGAGAAGATGTTACGAGAGGGTTTAGCTAGGACTCAGGAGCCCTCAAACCCTATCCAGATGTAGACTTTGTGGAGGGGACAAGAATAATGCTCTACCTCTCCTTGAATGGGTCACACAACTTAGGGACCCTGTGAGTGTCTTCATAAATCGGAAAGCAACAGGGCAGCCCAGGATGAACACAAGATGGAGGAGGCAGGCAGAAGGACTTGTGGCGTTCCAGGGTTTTTTTTCCACGGTCGGGAGGTCAGCCTGAAGTTTGTGCAACCAAAAGAGATGTTTGAAGGCAAGGCCAGCTTTGCCGAAGGTCCCGCCTGACTCATCGGCTCATATGGCCCTGTGCCTGTTCTATCCTCTTCCTCTTTAGGGAGAACATTTTGGAACGACGGAGGCCACGGAAGCCTTCTTTGCCATGACGAGGTTGTTCCAGTCCAACGATGTAAGTGGCTAACAAATCGTCCTCTTCCTGGGACTCAGACTGCGCGGAGAACCACCTGTTTTGTATATGGACATGGTGGTGGTGCGTGGATCTCCATATGGGGCGCAGAGCCCTACTGGCAAACTCACCACTTTGGGATTATAAACTCCCAGAATCCCCCAGCCAGCATTCTAAAGTGGTTCTCCGGAAGTTGTAGTCCAAGCATAAAAAGCATAATTATTTGTCACATTCCCAATTAGCACCCTCCAGATAGGTGGCAGGATGGAAAATAGACCAAAGCTTCCCTTATGGAGAGCCACATTCCTTCTTGAGAAATGGAATTTGAAGCTGTCCTCAAGAATAAATCCAGAATTGCCAGCGTGTTCTTGTTTCTCTCTTTCTCCCCGGACTTCTGTTGTTTTGGGATGTAGCTCTGTTAACAGTTGTTAACCTTTTCGTTCCGTGAGTTTAGTCTGGCTGTTTTTTTTCCTTCCATAGCAAACCTTAAGGAGAATGTGTTACCTGACAATCAAGGAGATGGCCAGCATTTCGGAGGATGTCATCATCGTTACCAGCAGGTTTCCCAGCTTTAATTAACATTTACATTGTGCGGTACCTGGCTCTAGTTGTGTGTTCACACTTCTGTCCCACTGAGTTGCTTCAAATGGTTTTAGATTATGTTAGGGCAGTGTTGGCGAACTTATGGCACAGGTGCCAAAGGGGGCACTCAAAGCCCTTTCTGTGGGCACCCAACATTGCCCCTTCACAGCCACTTGCATTCTGGTTAAATGGCTGTATTGGCACTTTGCGAAAAATTAGTGGGTTTTGAATCACAGTTGGGGCACTCGGTCTCTAAAATGTTCGCCATCACTGTGTTAGGGCATATTCTATCTATACCTTAGCCTGCAACATTTTACGATATAGAGCAGAATTTAGAAATTTAATGGAATAATCGGTTATAGGAAGCAGAGACGACATGAAACAAAAACATCATTTCAAAGGAAAAACCCATACAACACGATTTGTTAAATGATCTTATGCTCTGGCAAGGATTCACTTGATAATCCCAACTAGCTTAAACCCATTGCATCACTGGGAACCTTGCCGATCGGTAAGCTTTTGTACTTTTCACTGATTCAACGGCTTTTAATTAGGCCTAACAATTAGATTTAGGATTTAACTGACAGCCGTAAATGTAGATGCTGGACTGGGGTGTGAAACCCAATCCTTGACTTCAGATGCTGCCTCCTGCCTCAACTAAGACAGACGTTCTGGTGAAAATCATCTTCCCAAGATATTCATGTCTAAGATTCACGTGCTGGCAAACCACATCTTTGCCATGTTTTCATTTATGGCACTAGCTTTCAAGAAGTCGGTATTGTCCACAAAAGCTTGTAATAATTTTTTATAATTTGTGGCCTTATAAAGGTACCACCTATAGCAGTGTTGGCAAAACCTATGGCACTGTTCTATCTCAGAGGATGGATTGTAGCCCATGAAAGAACATGCTGAAATCTTGTAGTTTCTAAAGCTGCACAGCCTTCCTTCCTTCCTTCCTTCATCATTTTCCTTCCTTCCTTCCTTCCTTCCATCATCATTTTCCTTCCTTCCTTCCTTCCTTCCTTCCTTCCTTCCTTCCTTCCTTCCGTCCTTCCATCATCATTTTCCTTCCTTCCTTCCTTCCTTCCTTCCATCATCATTTTCCTTCCTTCCTTCCTTCC
>JAHTLZ010000161.1:1407304-1419878 GCA_023846285.1 Phrynocephalus versicolor | reverse complement strand
TATGTATGTATGTATGTATGTATGTATGTATGTATGTATGTATGTATTTATATATATATATACTGCCAAGCTTAATTCAAAGAACAACTCCAGTGATATAAATGTTTATTCGCACCCCCCTCACCTTATACCAGTCATAACTGGAAGTTGGGAAGCCGTGCAAAAGAACCACAACATCCGAACTGCCAACGGCACCCAAGGAATCTGAGGAGTGGAAAGAACAAAATGTCCGTTAAAACCCAGGCAGATTGGGCTTAATTTTTTTTAAAATCGGGACTTTCTCTGACGATTTCAATCAGACTTGTAGAACCCCACGAAGCAAGTGCCCGTGCAAAGATTCGGGGGGTCGTGTTTGAAAAAAAGGAACAGGTTTAACCCTTACCACCTCCCCTACCTCATCATATACCCTGATGATCTCTCAATAGGTAATTGGTTCAGAAGCTAGTGATGGAGTTTTTGACCTGAGGTCAGAAATCCAATGACATTATCCCAAGCCTTGATCAATTTCACGGGCAATTAATTGGCTTCTAAGCACAATTCAAGGTCTTGTGCTTAATCTCTGAGATATATCGAAAGGAGTGGGCCACAGACCATGATAATTATTCATAATGGTGTGCCGTGGAATCAATTTTGACTTCTGATTTTTTTAGGGTGTTCCAGGCAGAGAATAAACAGAAGTGGGTGATTATTACTTTCTTATGGGTCTCTCCTAGGGCTGTGCAGTTTGCCCAAGGCCCCCCAGGCTGGCTCTGCGTTCAGGCGGCGTAAGTGGGGAATCAAACTCCCGACCTCTGGCTGTTCAGCCAGAAACCTAATTCACTGAGCTAAGTCGGTCAATAGTATACAGCAGGACACCCATATCCACTGATTCATTAACCACTGATTGACAAATGGCACAGAAAAACATTAAATAATTCAGCCGCTGCAAAGCAAGCTATTGTCACAAACAGCAACCGTAAAGCAAGCTACTGTCACAGAACAGCAGTTTGGGTTTTTGGCGTTCCTTCTTATTCACAGTTTTCATTATCTACATGGAGGCCTTGAACCAATACCCAGCAGATCCCAGAGTCCTACTGTATAGACTATGATAGCCAACACCAAAATAAAACTGGCCAGTCTTCAAGGTCCCACAAGACTCTTGTTTTTGAAGGCCTACTTGGCCTAGGACCAGAATACCTCTAAAACTCCCCTTCAATATGAGCCTCCCAGAGAACTCAAGCGCACCTGAGAACGTGCTTCTGAAATCTCAGGGTGGGTTGCACGGGGAAGCAGTCCTTGGGACCTGTGCTTCTGGAATTGTAACACAGAGATCTGCCATAAACTCCCAAAGCATACATGCATAACCTCATTCTTGCCTGCACTGCTTTTAGATCAGTAAAGATGGTTTTATTTATTAGGACATCCTTGAGATAGTTTCCTGGTGCTCCCTTTAGCTCCCCGTTTTTAACAACTCTTATATTATCTGTGACTGTTCATTTGAACCATCAAGAATTTATTAAAACAGAATTTAATACAGCAGAACCCCCGTATCCCCGGGGACCAGTATCCACTGATTCGTTTACTTTCTTTTCTTTAAAAAATCCTAGAAATATGTATTTCTGAGGAAGACATTACCAGGACTGGCCACTAGAGGGAGTCAAAGACCATGCCATGTATAGCTTTGACTGCAGAAATATATTTCCATGTCATTGCTAAAACTGGCCACTAGAGGGAGGCAGAAAGTGTTTACTATTAAAGTTGGGTTCCCTAAAATCCACCTTTTTCAGCATCCGCAGACAGACCCCCATGGATATGGGGCTCTTACTACAGATTTTAAAGAGGCAGGCAGGCAGGATCACAACAAGGATAAGAGAAAAATAAAATAAATATAAAAACCTTTGTAAAAGATGTTCTGGTTTTTGTAAGTGAAGTAACTTCCCGACGCTCTCCATGAGTGCAGAGCCGGAGACAGCTTAGGGGGTGGGATGTTCAAATAGACCGCCAGGAGCGGGAGAGTCAACAGGCCGACTTGAATCCACCACTCTCTCATTCTGAAAATAAAAGGAAAATGAATGCTCAAAACAAAACCTAGGAACAGGAAGCCAGATGAAGAGAGAAGCCAGCTAGGGTCTTGACACCTTGCTGTAGCCTGCAGAGTTTCGTAAACATTACAATGAGTACGTCACAGGGAGGTTTCTCCTCCATTTGGGATTTGAGAGTTGCTGGTTCCAGACCCTGCTAAAGGTTTGGGGGCTGGTCATTCTCCCAAAACGATGTAATTCATAGGGTCATGCTGTGAGTTGCTGAAGATATAAAAACACTGCCACGTAGCCACGGCCGAGACAAATCAAGGAGGAAGCCAGAAAAACACAGTTTTCCAAAAGAGAGGGTTTGCTCCATTAGAGGAAAAGGCTGCAAATATTTCCATGTAGAATCCATTGCATAATGGCTGCAAGAGCAAACTGGACTGCCGGAGTTCTGGAAAAGTACTTTTCTGGACTCCACCTCCCATAATTCCTCACCCAGCGGGGCCAGAGGGATGGGGTCTCCGAGTGGCTGCACCTGAAATTAGCTTTTCAAAGCTCTGAGCGGTACAGTTTATAATCACAAAAATAATGAAATAACTGGTACATCCACTATAAGACGAAATGGGAGGACCGTCCCAGGATGTAGAAAATATAATGCTTTTTATTCCAGTATAAAATGCCCAACGGGGACAAGGTGGCTCAGTGGGCTAGAGCACTAAAAACTGTCGGCTGCAAAGTCGGCAGCTCAGCGGTTCGGATCCCGGGTGCCACGCAGCGAAGTGAGCTCCCGCTGATAACCCCAGCTCCTGCCAACCTAGCAGTTCGAAAGCATGTAAATGCAAGTAGATAAATAGATGCCGCCGTAAAAACTGGGAAGGTAAAAACAGTGTTTCCTTGCAGCCATGCCGGCCACGTGGCCATGGACTTGCACAACACTGGCTCTTCGGCTTGAATACGGAGATGAGCACTGCCCTTAGTGTCGGACACAACTCGCACGCATGTGCAGGGGGAACCTGTACTTTTTACCTAAAATGCCCGATATGTTTTGGTGTAGCAGATTTCTGTAGGTGAAATATTCTTCGAACGAAAATCTACCCTAATTTTAAGATACAGGTATTGGTGCAATATACTATAGATGGTATACTCTATGGGGCATAAGAGGCCAGTAAAAATATTTATGGATCTGCTGTAGAATTACGGACACATGAATTTATCTATATGGTGCTGTCCCCAGTAAATGTTAATACTGTAGTGTCACTGCAGTTCTTTTTATGTTAAACAGCCTCTGAAGAAGGCTGATAGGCCAAAATGCATTGGACATTTTATACTGCAATAATAAGCATTATATTTTCTACATCTTGTGACTACATTCATGATGCAGTGCTTAAACTGCAGTATGTACTGCAGTCAAAACTCTGCTTGCAACCCGGGTTCAATCCCAAGTAGCCGGCAAGTAGTTAACTCAACCTTCTATCCTCCAAGGTTGGTAAAAGGAGTACCCAGCTCACTGAGCATGGGTTCAATGTGTAGAATTAAATAATAAACGCTCCGAGACTGGCTAAACTGCAGTACTCCTGTCAAGACTCTGTTCACAGCCCGAGTTTGATCCCAGTGGGTTCAGGCAGCTGGCTTGAGGTGGACTCAATCTCCCCGCTTTCTGAAATCTGTGAGGAGGATGTATGGTCTGGATAATTAAACTGTAAACTACCCAAAAAGTGGTTGTGAGTTTTTTGGGTTGTTTGGCCATGTTCTGAAAGTTCGGGCCAAAAAGCCCGAAAAACTCACAACGACGAATATATTACCTTCGAGAATATATTACCCCAAGAGTGTTTTAAGGGCAATAGATAAGCAGCACACATTATTTTGTTTTGCTTTGCTTTAAAGCAAAGTGTTCTGCTTATATACTGCCCCATAGCACCTCACTCTCTGGGCGGTTTAAGTTGAATTATGCAGGCTACACATTGCCCCCCCCCCAGCAAGCTGGGTACTCATTTTACCGACCGCAGAAGGATGGAAGGCTGAGTGAACCTTGAGCCGGCTCCCTGGGATTGAACCCCAGGTCGTGAGCCCAGTTTTAGCTGCAGGACAGGCCTTTAACCACTAGGCCACAAGGCTCCTTTACACTTATAATGTTCATGCACAGGTGTGCACAGTAAACACACAAACACAGAGAGACACCTCTGAATCAAGGGAAGACCTTCAACTCAACAGACCAAGCTGTTTCAGAATTGGAAATGATACAAAACAGGCAGAGCAGAGCCAGACATAAAAAGTTACTCTTGGGTCCCTACAAGATCTAGTCCAAGGCATGATGTGTGCCTTATGGCCTCCCCACACTGTTAACCCAGGAATGAAAAAATGACAGCTAGTGGAACCCAGGCATGGGATTAAAGCTTGGGGAAATTATTGTGCATATGTGAGACCACAACTCTCCAGATCCCCCACGCTGCTTGCTAGTAAGCTAGCTGGGTGGCCTTTTAGCTATTTATTCCTCCAAACACTAATTTTCCCAAGCCTTATATTGCACTGTGCATGTCCTGAACATTCCTTCAGGGAACATATTCTGCATTTCTGAGAACATAAAAAAATCAAGAAAGCAGGAACCACCTCCAGGGAAAAAAACTGAGGCAAAGGAATCCAACTCGGGGGAAAAATATCTCAGGTATGGGATGAATTTTTTAAACACTCCCCAATGAAGGGGCCTCCCCTACTTTGACCAGTACATAAACCCGGAAGTAGCAAAAGAGAACACAAATAATGATTCCCTATACACAGTTTCCTTTTGGATACATGGTTTGTAGTAATCCCTCCCCCTAAGAATCCATCAATCAAGTCAGATTTTGAGAGGAAACCCCTTTTTAAATCCAATCCGTTATAAAGCAAAGACAGCCCCCGATATTATAATTCCAGAAGATCTTCCAATATAGCCTTTCAAAGCCCTCCTTTAAAAACAAGCCCTCCTCTTCAAAAAAAAGGGGGCACCCCATTTCTACACGCCTTTCCTCCAAACTCTCTCTCTCTCCAAAAATAAAGGGAGGAAATGCAACCCCTTTTTCTACTCATCCCCCCCCAAAACAAGACTGCCATGCCTTCTCTTGGGGGAGCACAGCTCCCACACAACAGCAACCCCCCTTTACAGTTTGGGGGTTCCAGAGGGGACCCCCCAATTGTAAATATTTCCTAGACCTCTCTCTTTTTAGGACGCTAATTATTTCCCCCTGCAAAGAGAAACCCACATTTCTCCATTTCCCCCTTCATTTCTACCCTTCCAGGGCAAAAAAGGGGGTCCGACTCCCCCAGCCCCTCCCCCATAGATGTTCCCCCCCAAAAGAGGGGGTAAAGGGGGAACCTCGCCCCTCTAAGTGCCCTGCAGGCGGCACGCATGCGCAGTCGCTCACCTGGGCTCCAGGCTGGAAGCTGCCAGCACACGCCTCCCATGCTTCTCCCTGGGAAAAGGCAGCGGGTAGGAAAGGGCGCATGCGCACTTCTGGCCCGCCCCCTTTGTCTCTCTATCTCTTTAGGGGTGCCCCCTGGCGGCAAGGAGCTGTACTGCACTATTATTTATCTATTTATTTATTTATTTATTTATTTATTTATTTATTTATTTATTTATTTATTTATTTATTTAGCTTGTATGCCGCCCTCTACCCAAAGGTCTCTGGGCGGCTCACAATCAAAATGGACAATTAAAACATCAAAATACAACAAAATTAGAACAATAAAAACATGTAAATGCAATCTCTGCAGTGTCTCATTTTTTGGGAGGGGGTGTGTGTCACTGCTAAAGCTGAACACCAAAAAAACTAAGATCATGGCCACCGGTCCCGTCACCTCCTGGCAGACAGAAAGGGAAGAAATGGAGGCAATGACAGAGAGTTTATTTTCTTGGGCTCCTTGATCACTGCAGGTGGTGACTGCAGCAACGAAACTAAAAGACGCCTGCTTCTTGGGAGGAAAGCAATGGCAAACCTAGGTAGCATCCTAAACAGCAGAGACATCACTTTGCCAACTAAGGTCAGGATAGTCAAAGCTATGGTTTTTCCAGTAGTGATGTATGGAAGTGAGAGCTGGACTATAAAGAAGGCTGATCGCCACATAATTGATGCTTTTGAGCTGTCGTGCTGGAGGAGAGTCTTGAGAGTCCCCTGGACTGCAAAGAGATCAAACATATCTATCCTGAAAGAAATCAACCCCAAATATTCACTGGAAGGACAGATTTTGAAGCTGAGGCTCCAGTACTTTGGCCACCTCATGAGGAGAGAGAGGACTCCTTGGAAAAGTCCCTGATGTAGGGAAAGACTGAAGGCAAAAGGAAAAGGGGACGGCAGAGAATGAGATGGTTGGACGGTGTCGTCGATGCAACCAATACGGATTTGACAAAACTCCGGGAGGCAGTGGAGGATAGGAAGGCCTGGCGAGTTCTGGTCCATGGGGTCACGAAGAGTCGGACACAACTGAACAACAACAACACACAGGGTCAGTTGGGGATCCCATGACACCTGTTTTTGTCGCCCGCTCTCCAGTCTTGGGGAGGGGGGCTGGGTGGGTTTAGACTACAACTCCCAGAAATCCAGTGAGTGGCAAAGCCCCCGGGGAGTTGTAGTCCAAGAACTGGACCTTCTGGAGGATGTCTCTGAATAGGCTTCGGAGCAAAGTAGGAAGACGCAAGAAGAATCAAGTAAAATGGGGCTACTTGGATACAGGACACATTTTCTGTGACTGCAGAGAAATTCAGTTACTGCAGCACTTAACTGGCATGCAGTTTGCGCCCCCACCATGTGCACAAAAGATCTAGTCAAGGGCCCAGATAATTCCATCAAAGCAACACGCTTCTGTTTGAAAACAGTGCAATTATCTCAACATTTTAATTTGCTTTAACCTTACCTAAACCTTATTTACATCCCCAGCCTTAAATTCCATCTTGCTCCTTCCCCCTATCCCTTGCAGTTTATTTATTTATTTATTTTAGAGTATTTTTATCCCGCCTTTCTCCTAGGAAAAGGACCCAAGGCGGCTTACAGTAATGAGGGATAATATACAGTCCAGCACAATTAAGACATGTTCAAGTATTTGAGAACAAGGAATTTGAGGGACATCTTACAGCATTAATAGACGACATTACATTAAAGCTACAAGGTTATAAGTAGTTATAAACACAAAGTCTATGTGAACCAATAGATTCATATGAAATACACATGGTAGTCCATCATGATGTAGTCATGATTGTGAGCTGCCCAGAGACCTTTGCGTAGCGGGTGGCATACAAGTTATATAAATAAATAAATAAATAAATAAATTCACGGAAAGCTTGCCTGAAGAGAAAGGTTTTTGCCTGTTTCCTCAAAGCTTCCTGAGTGGACATTTACCTTTCAAATAAAGTCACAGGGTATCATGTAAGCCTTATGTCCAAACTTTGGCCCTCCAGATGTTCTGGACCACAACTCCCACAATCCTTTGCCATCAGCAATCTAAGCTTGGAATTCTGGGAGTTGTGGTCCAAAACATCAGTAGGGCCGAAGTTTGGACATGCCTGAAAGGCCCTCAAACACCCGTGTTTCGTATCTGGGAATGGGCTTTTAGCCATATTTGTGGTATCAAAATAAGGCCATGGGGACTATAGCTAACTAGCTTCCTTAGGCAGAGAAGTCCAACATATGGAAGCAAGAACTGAAAAAGTTCTTTCTCACGGCCTCAGCCGAAACTGCTATCTGATTTTGCTGTAGTGTATTGGAGGTTTTCTCGCATGCAAAGGTTGTGTCTTCTGCCAGCTTCTTTTGTAAAAACTCTGGGAAAGTCGGAAGGCAGCAAGAAAAGAAGAAACCTAAATACAAGATGGATAAGACTCCCTAAAGCAGTGGTGGCAACTGGCAATGTTTTGGACCACAACTCCCACCTTCCTTTGCCATTAGCAATACAAGCATGGAATTCTGGGACTTGTGGTCCAAAACATCTGGAGTGCAGAAGGTTCACCCCCACTGCCTTAAAGGAAGCCACAGACTTGTACAGTTGCCATAAGTCAGAGGCAACTTAACAGCGCCTAACAACAACAAAGCTGACTGTTATGTCAGAACCATCACGTTTCATAGAATCATAGAGATGGAAGAGACCTCAAGGGCCATCCAGTCCAACCCCCTGCCATGCAGGAACCCCCATCACAGGACTCCCGACAGATGGCCATCCAGCCTCTGCTTAAAAAAGTCCCCCAAAGAAGGAGACTCCACCACCCTCCTTTGTGGCAGCATATTCCACTGCCGAACAGCTCTAACTCTCATGAAGTTCTTCCTAATGTTCAAATGGAATCTCTTTTCCTGTAGTTTGAAACCATTGCCCCGAGTCCTAGTCTCTAAAGCCATGGAAAACAAACCTGTTCCCTCTTCAGTATGACACCCTTTCAAATATTTAAGCATAGCTATCATATCCCCTCTCAGCCTTCTTTTTGAAAGGCTAAACATTCCCACTAAGCCGTTTCTCCTCAGCTATCTCTTCCAGACCTTCAACCATCCTGGTCACCCAGGATGGTTGGTAGAACGGACCCTTGTGAGTAACTAAAGCAGTAAGATCTTCTGACCATTGAATTATGAATGGGGTAGGCTCACCTTTCCTGAAGTGTAAGTCTTAGAGGTGGTAGGTAACAGCTGGTAAAACACAGTTTTGCTGACTACCAGTTACTTTTCAAACTTTGGGAATGTGGTTTAAACATACTTGCACATCAATAAACATAAAGGATTTCTCTCAAACAAAACTAATTTGCTGTAATACATCCAAAGCTGGCTGGATAGGCATAGTAGGTTGGGTCCAGAGCTGGAGGTTGGGAGTTCAGTCCCATGTTGAACTCCCAAAGCTTCTTATAAAGAAGGGAAAACTAGCCTGAGTAGCCTTGGGACACAAGGAGGAACTAATTGGATCTCCATCAGTTCAAAGTGACTTGATAGCATGCAACAACTACATAATCAATTCCAGTTTCTGGCAACCTGTGCCAGAGGTTTTGAAAGGCAGAGTAACGCAGAAGCAGTTTCCCATTTCTTCTTTGTGGCATTTGTAAATGCATGGCTGTGGTTCCTTTTGGTGTATTGACTCATCTCACATTCAGCCTTCCTCTTTCCCTGCAGCCTTCCCTTGCCTAACATAGAATCATAGAGCAGTGAATGGTTGTCTAAATATCTCTTTAATGCCTCCAGCGTTGGAGTACTCATCACCTCTCGAAGTAGTAATTGGTTCCACTATTGTACTGCTCTACTCCTTCATCTCAATCTAGATCAGCTTTGATATGTTCTTGGTCCAGATTGAAGAGATAAGTGGATAACATGAGCCCTAGTCTGACACCTTCACCTATAACCATGCTGCCCTGTGCCTTCCAAAAAGAAGCCTGGCCATCCATCTTGCCAAGTGAACTTTTAAGAAATCTCTCCTGGCATATTACATCCCTTGCCATATTTAGACTTCTATACCTGCTTTGAAAAAGAGAGCTTCCTCTCGAAAGCTCAGCAACTTTTTTTTTTGTATTTTTCTTCTAGCAGCCTATGAAGTCTAGTTTTGCTTTCGTTTTAATGGCTGGGCTGCTCCAAACCTCTTTTTTACTGCAAGAAACTGTTCTGTTTCTCCATATTCTGTCCTAACTGGATTTCCTTGTCCACGGTACAAATTATGCATTAGGACAATCAAGTCCTGAGGCATATCTGTATATTTGAGAACAACCCATAGTTTCTCATGCCCATAGTTTCTCATGCTGCAGTCTAAGCATAGCTCGATCTTCTTCTGAAATTCTTTGGTCTTTTCATGTGCGATTAATTTCCTCTTGAAGGCTTGCATACAAGCTCTCAATTTCTTCTTCTTCAGCGTTTGTAGCTGGAGCATCACCGTGAAAGATGGTTTATATTAACAGGTTTTATGAGAGTGCAGGCTCATTAGGGTTGCTAGCCTCCTACTGGCATTAAGCTGGGTTTCCGTGATGCAATCAACCCCCCTCATCACATTCGGGTATGCATGCTAGAGGCAGGTGGGAAATATAGCACTGCCTTTTTAGACATTCCAGCAGCAGCAGCTCTGCGGCCACTTGCAAAAAACACAAGAAGCAGCAATTATCCCTTTGATCAATTTACACATAGTTAATTAAAGCCTAGGAGACAGACAGTGTCACAATATCACCACGTTTTATTAGATTTTGGAAAAGCATAATGAGAAAGACTATACAGTGGTACCTCAAGTTACAGACACCCTGAGTTACAAAAAAAATGAGTTACAAATAGAACTCTGCGAGTATAGGAAAAATCCAAGATACGGGGGGAAAGCCTTTTTTTCGAGTTATGAAAAGGAAAAGGAAAGTAAATATTCCTTTTCAAAATGGCTCCAGCTTGTTTGCAATAGCCATACTGCCATCTTGTGGCCACCCGACTACAGTGCTACAATTGGGAAGAAGAAGAAGCCATTTTGAAAAGGAAAGCTTGAGTACCTTTTCATACTGCTCGTTTTGGAAACATTTTGCACTGTTTTGGGAACTTTTTGAGACTTCGTTGGTGGATTTCTCAAGTGGTTATAATGTAGGATTCTCATCTGTTGTTTGCTTTCTTGTTACTGTGACTTTTGCTTTCTGGGTGTGTGTGATTTCCCATTTGGAACAGATTAATCTGTTCCGTGGGAAACTCTGTTACAAAAATTTCATTTTATGAAAATTTCATGTTACAAAAATGCATTTGGAACAGATTAATTTCGTAATTAGAGATACCACTGTACTGAAGTAAAGAAACATTATTTTTATTACTGGGTAAACTGGATATTATTTAATTCAGTTTAATACATATAGACCTTAGGCAACCAATGGAGAGTGGAGACTCATGTGGAACTAATAAAAACAGTTCACAAATACTGTACTTTTATTGAAAGCACTACTAGGGTCACTATTGAAAGCACTACTAGGGTCACCTTTACAGCACATAAACACAACTGGCATTAAATCTAATCCAGAGCTTGGAAAAGTAATTTTTTTTTTTTTTTGAGATTCAAGTTTAAAAATATTCTGCGGAATATGAACAATAGAACATTGAAATAATGTTCTATTGAACAGAGGATTCTGGGGGTTGTAGTCAATAGGTGCTGGAGGGCCAGTCCCAATCTCTCAAACTGTCCTACTTCACAACGTTGTTGTGAGACTGGGAAAGTGGCATATCCCTCTCTAAGCTCCCTGAAGGAAAAGAAGTAGTGAATTAAATTATATTTTTTCTTTTACTGTCTTTTTTTCCTTCCCAAGGACAGGCTTTTCCTTAGTGACTGGCGGTCTTGGAGTACGTACTGTATTTTCCTATGTATAAGACTATATTTTTGGTCTAAATTTGTTCGACTAAAAACTGAGGGTTGTCTTATATGGAAATAAGCCAAGGAGACAACTGTACAGTTGTGAAACTAATTTTGGTTTGGAAAAGTGGGGGTCGTCTTATACTTGAGGTGTCTTATAGATGGACAAATATGGTAGTTTTCCAAACTGGATTGTCGTGCCCTGTTGCTTTTAAATGTTTCTAATAATGATTTTATTTGCCGGTTTTATACAATAGTTTAGTTCTTTTCTAGTGCTTCTATATTTGTTTTTAGCTTTTAAATATTGCTCTTTTAATAACTGTCCACACTAATTGTTCTTAAATTTTAAATATTTTCTTGAATGTGTTAACAACGGTTGTGTATTCCCTGCCTTCAACTTTATATTTATGGCCCTTCAGTGCAGTAAGCTGCCTTGGATCCTTTCCGTGGAAAAAAGGAGGGTAAAATACGCTAAATAAATAAAATAAAGAAACAAAAACTAAATGATGCAAGCCGCCTTGGGTCCTTTCCAAGGAAAAAAAAGAGGGGTAAAATAGTCAAAATAAATAAAATTAACAAAAAATAAATGATGTAAGCCGCCTTAGTTCTTTCTAAGGAGAAAGGCAGAGTTAAAATAATTTTAAATAAATAAATAAATAAATGGCTATTTGGAGGCAGAGATCATTCAGCTAGTTTGAATGTGCAACTAGGAACTATTTGTCTACTGCAGGGCGCCCCCAAATCCCACCCTGGTGCCAACGGCGCAAGGACACGGCTCTTTGGCGGTAAGCGCACGCTGTCCTACGTCACAATTGCCACCCAGAGCACCGCTAGGCGAGCCCACGCGGAGGCGTCCCACGTCTCCCTGGTAACCCTCGACGCCCTTTTTTTTGTCAGAAAGAGAGGCCAGTGCGCAGGCGCGTCCGTCATAAGCCGGGTCGGGCCTTTAAACACTGAATGGGGGTGGGAAGCGCCTCCTCACAACAACCGAAGCTTTCCGCGAGGGTTTTGAGAGGGAGAGCGCGCGCGCGAGCGCTGATTGGCCACGGCGCGGAGAGGTCCGGCCAATCGGCGAGCCGTCCCGAGCGTCGGGCGGGCTGGGATTGGTGAAGACGCGCCAGCGGGGCGGAGAAAGAGGAGGGGGGTGGCCGACGGGGGCGAAAGCTGACAGTTGGGCAGGATGTCGGCGAGGAGGCGCCTCGGGGACCCTGAGGTGAGGGAGGGGGTCGCGCGGAGGGTCCCGGGGGGGTGTCGGTTGGCCGGAAAGGACGGGGGGGGGG
>JAHTLZ010000161.1:1344920-1407294 GCA_023846285.1 Phrynocephalus versicolor | reverse complement strand
GGGGGGGGGGGGCTCCCGCGTTTCTGGAGGGGACCAACCGTCCCCTCAGTAGAACCGGGCGTGGGTGGGCATTGGTAATTGGGGGAGGGGAACGCATGGGGGGGGCTGATGCGACCCCTCCCCACCGTTGTGGTCAATGTAAACCCCCCTTTCCCTGCTTCGTCCTCAGAGGGGCTGCCTGCAAGCCCCCCCTCTTCCACCCACCCGCCCTTTTTGTCCCCCCCCCTTGGGGTGGGTGGGGGTCCTTTCAGGTTCCTAAGACCCCCCCCCAAACCTGCCTTCCTCTCTCAAGCTGTGTTTCCACCCTGTGATATCTTTGGGGGGGGATAATCTCCTAGAAAGAATCACCCCCCAGCCCTGTATTATTAAATTCATTTATTATTTACAGGGGTACCTTGTATAAAGGAATTAATTCGTTCCAAATTAAATTCTGTTAATTAAAATTTCCTTTATACAAATATCCCGTAGGAATGCATTGAAAACAGAGCAATCCCTAATGGCGACCATGTTTATGTTGTACGGATTCACCCCATAGGCGATTCTGTTAACCAAATTCCCCTATCTCTGGAATTTTTATGTTGTACAGATTTTATGTTATACAGTGGTACTTTCTGTAAAGGAATTAATTCGTTCCAAATGAAATTCTGTTAAGCAAATTTTCCTTTATACAAATTTCCCATAGGAATGCATTGAAAACGGATCAATCCCTAATCACGACCATTTTTATGTTGTACGGAGTCGCTCCATAGGCGATTCTGCTAAGTAAATTCCCCCTATCTCCGGAATCTTTTATGTTGTACAGCTTTTATGTTATACAAGCCGTTTGTTATACGAGGGTCCACTGTATTTATTTTTGAATAAGTTTACCCCCACCTTTTTCCATGGAAAAGGACCCAAGGGGGCTTAATGAGACAATAATGACAATAATGAGGGGGAAATACAGTATACAGCCCCAGAACATGTAAGACATATGCAAGTGAAGAACAGGGGATTAGGAAAGGCATCTTAGAACATTAAAAGGTAAGATTAAAGCTACAAAGAGCACACACACACAAATCTATTATTTCCTCTCAAAAACATTGATTTTTTTTCTTTTTATCACACTCTTTTTTGGGAGGAATGCAGAAATCCCAGTTAATCAAGGGCAAAGCAGTCTCCATCCAGTTTCTGTTTCTTTCCCAGATAATTCTGGGCTTGGGTTAGGAGGAGACTTTCCCCTCCTCATTTCTTGCTCTCCAATTAGTTCTGGACATGAATCTGGCCTCCCTGCACCCCCCCCCCTTCCAGCACAGACGGCTTTAAACTCTCATCCTTCTTTCAATGGACTTCCCCCAAACACAAAATGTTGTTTTCCTTGGGGGGGGGAATGGGGGGACCAGATCATCGTTGTAGAAATGCAGAGCTAGTAGGGACTCAGTTGGTCATCAAGCCGCCCAGAGTAGCCATGTAGCTAGGTGGAGCAGTATATAAATTTTAATAAATAAATAAATAAAATAATAAATAAGTCCAGCCCTTGTGAAAGAGGCCCAATAGGGGAATCAAACAGCAGCTGGAGATCTAAGCCACCGAGCTCTTCAGAAGTTCATTAAGTATCATCATCATCATCATCATCATACTAGAATTGGGTCATCAAGTACAGCCCTTGTCAGGGAGGCCCACATGGGGAATCGAACTCCCAACCTCTGGCTCCACAGCAGGAGACCTAAATCATTGAGCTGGGGCCTCACTGTTATGATTTAAGAACTTAAGAACATAAAGAACAGCCTTGGTGGAACAGGCCACAGCGTTCTGCCTCACGCAGCCGCTCACCATTTGCTTCAGGGTATTCCCCAGCAGATGTCCTTACCTGCTTACGATTCCCTGTAAATGGCATTGAGAGAGATCCCGCCTATCTCTTCAACCCGGAGGTTGTCCTTAGGCATCCATCATGATTAGCCATGGAGACCCTTGTTCTCCCCTGATTATCTTTATTTAGATCTCCTTCAGGTAGTAAGGCTCTCAGAGGCTGATAGTGAGGATGACCACTTTCACACTCTGGCTTTTGGGCTCCTTGGAGGCAACCCATAGACCAGTTTGTGGTGCCAGAGTAGTGAATGAATCCTGGTTGCCTGTTTAATCTGCCGTGAAGTTCTTTCTTGTTTTGTCGAAGTCATTTTGGAGCCAGGGTAATACTTTGGGGTAACTATTTAATTTATTTTATTTGTAATATATTTTGCCCCAACCTTCTCCCTTAAAAGGACCCAAGATACCTGGCGTCGTTAAAAACAGTACTGTGTTTAAAGCCAAGAACAATTAAATGGACAAATAAGAATCAAACACGTACCACCACCAAAGACGATAAACAAAAGCAACAGCAGCAACACATCCACAGTAATAAGGCACAACCATTCATTTAAAAAACCCATCTCAGTAACCAATCACTCAGGGAAAAACTTGCTTGAAAGGTCTTTGGCTGCTTGCGTAAGGAATACAAAGATGGGGCCAGCCTGGCCTCCAGTGGGAGGGAGTTCCACAGTCTGGGAACAGCCACAGAGAAGAATCTGTCCCCTGTCCCCACCAAGCATGCCAGTGAGGGGTGGTGGGACTGGGAGAACGGCCTCTCCTGATTATCTTTCTTTACTTTTGTCAGCTCGACATAAAGTTTAGCAAGTCTGCTGGCCTGTGAAGATGAAGGTGGTTTTGGTGTGCTTCTGTATCAACAGTTATTTTACAATGAAATGCCGTGGGAGCCCACATTCAAAACAAGGAAGGGCAGGCATGAAACAGTCTCAACCATATGGCCCTGTTCACTGCAAAATGGAATATGACTTAGTTTCCCTCTACTGTATTTCCAGTCACTCTGTTGTTAATGAGCCCTGCGATCGCTCCTCTTTAGAGCCAGAACTCAGTTTACTGATGGATGTGGGGCATTCCGTCACAGAGGTGCTGGATGTTTTTTGCCAGTGGTTCAGTGAGCTTGAAGTTAGCTGTGTCTTCCTGCATGGGGGGGGGGGGGGGTAGAACAACAGTAACTGTTGCCAAGATGGGTGCTAGTTTTAGCAGTTGTTCTACCCCTTCATCTGAATTTCTCAGTTTTCAAAAAAAAATATTATTATTAATTTATTTAAGATAGTTTTAGCCTTCCTTTCTTCTTGGAAAGGACCCAAGGCAGCTTACAACATTGCAAGTCAGGAGATACAATTGGAGACAATGAGTATACAGTTGTTAACAAAATTAGATACAATATTTAAAGCTGAGAACAACGAAGCGACATCTTACATAATTAAAAGGCAGTGTTGAAGCTAAGAACAGTAAGGAAATGAATAAAAGGGAACAAAAGCCACTCTAAGATGTGATATATGAAAAATGGGAAACATAAGTGCTGTAGTAGTACTATTAATCCAGTCCAAGCAGTAATGCATAACAATCCATCACATTGTTACAGTGAATGCAGCATCTGCCTTTTTTGCTGAAGAAATACATACAGTATGATTGTTTTAATCCAACTGTTAATTGTTTATTTATTTAAAGTATTTTGCCCTGCTTGTCTCCTTAAGAATGATTCAAAGTGGTTTACATTTTTGTCAAACAACATTTAAAACTAAAAACGTTAAGTATACAAATAATGAAAAAGATCCAAGTAATAACACATAAACTAAGACAACACCACAGCCACATTCAAAGCAGAAAGGCACGGCCATCCATTTCAAAACCCCACTTAGCAGCAGCCATCCACTCAGGGAAAGCTTTCCTGCAGAGAAAGGGATCAACCTGCTCGCTGAAAGACGGCCAAGATGGGGCCATCCTTGCCTCATGTGGGAGGCAGTTCCAAAGTTTGGTAGCAGTGACAGAGATGTCCCTCTTCTGGCCACCCTGGCATTGTCAAAGCTGCAGAGGAATCAAGCTGGGGCACGGTTTTTTGTTCTGCATAAGCCTGGGGTCCATTGAAAGTGGTCCAAACAAAATACTGTATCACTGAAAGCATTACGTGGCACAGGGATGATAGTTGTTGGACCCAAGAGCAGGCTTATTTCCCCTTCTTAGACCCCTGGCTGGGTTGGAGCCCAGAGGGGACATGGGTGGAAGAGGGAGGACATGTTATGTTGTGAGAAAATATGTTTCTCTCTGCTCTGAGATCTCCATGTGTCTGTCGCCTTCCGCTGCTATTCCACTCTTTGTTCCTGCCCTTACATGCTCTCCCTTGTCTGCAAGGTCCTGCTATCACTGCTGGGATTATTATTATTTTTTGTATCCTGAAGGCCTTCTCTCTTCTCTTTTTAATCAGATTTTAACCAAAAGGATCCCACAGAATCCTAGATACCAGCATATAAAATCTCGCCTTGACACAGGTAAGTGGACACTTGTCCCCAGGTGATGAGAGAATAATGTTTAGGTCAGAGGATAGAGCTAGATAAAATTTGCTCAATTGGTGCTTCCAGGCCACTTGTTCCCAAATTGGAAGCCGCACATGTTCTCATACTACAATACCCAGACACCCTAGCTAGACCCAGACTGTTTTAAATTTTAAAAAGTGTTTTTAAATTTAAATCATTAAAACATTTTTAATTTAAATCATGATTTAAATTAATTTAAATCGTGATATAAATTAGCTTGATTTAAATCAAATCTATTCTTTGTAGGCCAATGACTGGGGCTTCTGGGTATTGTAGTCTGGAAATATGTAGAGTCTTGAATTTGGAAACCATTCATCCAGTCAGTGGGTTTCCATGGAAGGAGGATTGTGTGAGCTATGATGTCAGGCATGAGCTGACAAAGGGCATTGTTGGCCATGAGCCCTGTCCCATGGTTCCCTGTGTGAACTTAATTGCTGGTCCTTAGCAAGAAACAATAAAATGGTTTTCTTTCTGTGCTGATGAAGCTTAAATGACACATCAATATAGCTGGTGATCTGGTGGCCTATGATGAGCTGGATTACCAATAAAAGTGTACAGTTCATATATATACAGCGGAACTTTGTATAAAGGAATTAATTTGTTCCAAATGAAATTATATTAAGCAAATTTCCCTTTATACAAATTTCCTATAGGAATGCATTGAAAACAGAGTAATCCCTAATTGTGACCATTTGTTATACGAGGGTGCACTCTGTGTGTGTGTGTGTGTGTGTGTGTGTGTATGGCTGGTACTGCATTTGGGCACATGGGCTAGTAATTGTTGTGAATGTGAATGCAAGGTCAGGATGTGATTCTCCTACCCTGAAGTGCACTCCTGTTGCCCTACCCTTAATGTAATTTTTTTTTAACAACACATGGTTTTCACAATTTGTTAGCATGTATTCAGATATAAGTGGGGTCAGTGAATATATGAGTGGAGACAGAGCCAGTCTGGGGAAAGAAGTTGAGAAACTGATTAAGTTTATGGCAAAGAAGAATGTCCTCCTTGGAGGTTAGGGGGTTGTACAATAGAGCCTTGTGGTGCAGTGGTGAAGCTGTAGCACTGCTGTCAAGACTCTGCTCACAACCTGATTTCACTCCTGATGGGCTCAGGTAGCCGGCTCAAGGCTGACTCGGCCTTCCATCCTGTTGAGGAGAGTAAAAAGAGTACCTAGGTCATACGGGGGGGGGGGGGGGGCGCAGTAGAAGACAAGCCCCAGAAGGGAGAAAGAAGGAAATCGCAGAGTGCAGCCTACAAACTGGAGACAGTTTGTAGGCAAAGAGGAGGAGGGCTCCTCTCTTGGGTCTGGGGCTTCTCTGGGCTGGCTACACCACCCTCTCCCTCGAGGGCCTCTGTTTGGTCTCTTCCCCTCTGGGTTCCCCGTGGGTTGGTGCACCAGAGTCGGCCTCTCCCTACAGGGCCAAGGAGAAGGCAAGATGGCCCACTGACAGGGACACCTGCACCATTGTCTTTAGCCTCACACATTACATCATTGGTTTCCCAAAATCTGTCTTGTTCCTGCAAGTCCTTGCCTTCACACCATTCCTTTATATAGAAATGAAGAAACCATGCTTTGTTGGCTATGGTAGAGTTTCTCTCAGCCTAGAAAATAAAAAAGAATAAGCAGAGACTATTGAATACAGTAATACCTTGGTTTACGAGCATAATCTGTTCCAGAAACATGCTTGTAAAACCAAAACACTCATAGTATCAAAGCAAATTTCTCCATAAGAAATAATGCAAACTCAGATGATTTATTCTTGGATCTCATAGACCACATACTGTGCACACAAAATGCTAAAGCTCACAAAAGAAGTTGGCTAGAAATCCACGTCCACACCATGGTTTAGGAAGAGGGAGCCACCACTGGCTCACTTGTGCTCGTGTGACCTGCTTGTATATCAAGGCACTGCTTCTTGATCAAGGCAAAATCTAGAAAAAATATTTGCTTGTCTTGCAAAACACTCTTAAACCAAGTTACTCTTAAACCAAGGTTTTACTGTACTTCCATTAAAAACAAATGCTGTCTAATTCTCTCTTAATGTGCATGACGATCTCCTCTGAAGGATATTTGAAGCTTGATTTTTGCTTGTCTTTAGCATGCACATCCTCATGAAATTATAATTCTGGTGTAGTCTTTTCAAGAATTCCAGGTACTTGACTGATATGGGAACGGCCCCTAGCTGTACTATATCTTGAAATACACTGGATCGTCTGGGTCGCGACTTCTCAGCCCAGCTCAATAGCATTGTTGTGAAGAAAAATATCTCAGGGAAATGTCTGCCAGCTTCAACTAGAGAACCATAAAAATGAAACAAAATATGTTTTTCAAACCTGTTAGTTCTAGCAGTAATTATTTGGGGATGTCAATGATTTCCCCCCTTCTCTGCTAATCCACTTTAATAAGTATATGTACAAGATTAACTTTGAATAAACAGCAAGGGGGTGTTTTGCCTGTGGTAAAAATATCAGCCTCTTCCCAAGCATATAGTAGAAGAATTAATTAATTAAATTCTACTCTTTTTGATTAAGGAGGATGCATTACTAGGTGTGTTCTTCTCTTGCAGGTAGCAGTATGACCAAATACACCGAAAGACTAGAAGAGATCAAGAGAAGTGAGTGCCATTTTACAACCATAACTTCATCCAGCATCCTTTTGTCGAAACATTGAGCTGCAGAGCAGTCAGGAATTGCCCCCCCCCCGCCACAGACACACACAACTCCTTTCCAGTAGGCTCTGCGTCACTTGCCCTTTCTTCCCCTGGTTTCAAGGTCATTTGTGCAATTGCTGGATACTTCCCGTGGTTTCGGTCTTTGGCTGTGGAGCCAGAAGCTGGGAGTTTGATTCTCTACTGGGCCCTCTTGGGAGGTACTGGACTCCATGATCTCCCTTCCAGCTCTGCAGTTCGATGATGATGATGATGATATGATGATGATGAGTGGCATGAAGAGTCACTGCTAGAGGAGGGTGGATAATTACATGGCTGCCTTTCTGCTCCACATTAAAAAACACAGAGTTTGTTTTTCACATATTCAATTTCTCTCCAGTGTTTCTCCCAATCGAAAGATCCTAGAAACTGGGTTGTCTGTCATCTGTTCCTTGGGGACCGGAGGGTAGATGTGGGGTGTGTGTGCGTGATGGTGGTGTCCAGGTGAACCTGTTGTGTGGATGTGTGGGTGTAGTTCTGGACCTTTGCAGGCTCATCATGTGAGCACCCCAACTGAAGGGGAAGGAGAGTCAGAATAGGAGCAACATCCTGTTGACAGATTTGCAGGTTAGTTTTGAAGGATTTACAACATCCACCGGAATAGACTTTTTCCTCCCTTTTGAGTCAAAAGTGCAAGTTAAGAAAATCTTAATAGAAAACCGGTCAAATTTTTGGTTGCCCATGCTACTCTGGTGTTCTGGAAGTTGAGTCATGGCTACTGGACTTCTTTTTCTGTGAGATAGAAACAATTCGCTGGTCATCCAAACAGCTTCATCGGTGAAGCTGTTTGGATGAACAGCGAAATGTTTCTATCTCTCAGAAAAAGAAGTCCAGTAGCCATGACTCAACTTCCAGATAAACTCACCTGGATGACTGAGAATCTTCACAGACATACTTTGGTGTTCGTTATATTTCCCCATTGATATCTTCCTTTCAACAACAAGCAATAGAAATGAGAATCCGATTCCCCCCAAAACACTAATGTTTTCAGCTGAACTTACTCTGGTATGTCTAAACAGGATTGAGGGGTAGAGCCCTCCTAAAGCTGGTACATTTCAGATGGTAAGGCAGATTTCCTATCTGAGTACGAGTGCATTTCTTTTTAAAGTTTCTTTTTCAAAAGTGTTGATTTTGCCTCCCCTTTTCTTTTTAGAAGCTGTTTTCTTTTCTTACAATTAAACCCTCAGTTTCATAACATCCTTTTTGTAAACAATTGCTTCTGAGGATTGAAATCATAGCAGTGGTCTCACTGTATCATCCTCACAAGCCTCACTGTGTTCCCGTCCTCTTTGCTCCCAATTCTCTGCTGTGCAAAATTAGTCCCTCTTTTGTGCCAGACTCTTCTTCTCTTCAAATTCCACCCCAGAAAATTGGGGACATGCAAAAAATGCTCGCCCTGGGCCTGCGATGAATAGCAGCTTGTGTTGTTCAGGTAATTTGTAAGCCACCTTGATTTCTCATGGATAGATGACACCAGTTCTATGCAGCACAAAATTTGCCCAGGACAGTGTCGCTTCTGTCTCTTGTGTAACTTGAGAAAAGCAGCTACAGGCCTAGGAAATAAAAACAAAGCTGCCAGGGTATGCAGTTCTCATTGCTGAGAAACTCGCCACCTACCTAGAGTTGGTTGCTTCGTAAGCTCTGATGTCGCTGCCTTTTGAAGAGTTCTAGATCCCTGTGCAGCCTTTGCTTGGGTCTCACTGCATCTTTACTTCAAGATGTCTGAGAACAAAAACGGGCCTTCCAATTTAGTTCCAGGTATGTCGAGATGAGGAGGACGGGGAACAAGGCAGGCAGTTCTGTTAGCCTTCATGATGGTTTTTTTTAAAGTAGAATATCTGGTTTGGATTCTGGATGAAGGGAGCCTCTGCCATGGGGCAAGCAGAAGCTCTCACTTCAATGGGCAGATTAAAGGTTAGCAAATGTCTTTCTTCGTAATTGCCGTATTTTTCTTTCCACAGTACCCTTGGCAATAGCGCCGAAGGCTAGGCAGGAAAGGGCGGTATGCAAATGTGTAAATGTGCCTTTGCCTTTCTGTCATGATGTGTTTGTATGTATCTGATATAATATCATGGTCATTATCAGCATCTTAGAACTGAAGAGCAGTAAGGGGTGCTCTGGATAATCAAGTCCAGCCCCTGATAGTCGGAGACAGAAACCACTCAACGATCCAGTAGTTCCTATGTAGTGATCGTTTTAAGGACAAGTTAGTCCTGATCAGTTTTGCAGAGTGATGCATACATTGGGAGTGAAAAATAGAATCATAGAGTTATAGATTTGGAAAGGAACTAGACCGCCACTGAGCCCAACCCCCTGCTCAATGCAGGTGAAACAAGCTCTCCTTTGCTTTCCCATGGGGCCAGGGATTGCGTGCTTCTCAATCATCATCAGGCTGGGTGTGCTGCAGGAACAAAGGGAGTAGCGTTGGTCTTGGAACCTGGGGATCAGGCTGAAGACTCTGGCAGGCAAACCAACTGGCGACGGCTATAATGATAATTCTGGAATACCTGCTAGACCTGGAAATTCCAAAGCGGCCAGCAGAAAGCTGGCAATTTAGGCACAACATTTCATCCTTTCATAAGCCAGAGTTTGAGGACATTCGGACTCTTCCTTCCACAAACAGTCCCGGAGTCGGACAGGTGTTCAGCACCACTGGTCTGGATCTGTACTGGACCTTGAGAGCATTTCACGGGCATGGACAAGCCTTCAGACCTTCTGAATTTTACCAGGATGTCCTTGGAGGGAGGAGGAAGCCTACCGCTGAAATGTCTGAGTCAAATGTCTCATGGCTGCAGGGATGTGCTCACAGCTGGCCCCTCTTGTCTGTCTTCCAGATTACAGATACAAGAAAGATGAGCTCTTCAAAAGACTGAAAGTAACGACGTTTGCCCAGCTGGTACGTACGGCTGCCCCTCCGAATGGCTTCTGGAAAAATCTTTTGTTTCCTGCCTCTTTAATGCGGATTCTTGTCTGAGATTATGATAAGCACAAAAGTCAAAAGCCTTGATGAAATTTATTTATTTATTTATTTATTTTTATATTTATATACTGTACGGCCAGATTTTCCCAAAAGGGAACTCAAGGCGGTTAACAAGTGTAAAATTCCACAATACAGAGTTCAAAGGAATAATAATCGGTTCCAAAAAAATGAACATAAAAATAATGAACAACCAACAGCGGAACCCAAAATTAAAAAAAGAAAAACTAACAAATAGCCAGAATGATAATAGTAAAGCAAAAGGGTGAAAGAAAAATGGGCAGACCTGAAAACTCAAATCCCTATTCAAAGAATAAATCAACCCCCTTGATTGCCGAACGCAGCCGGATAGAGCCAGGTTTTTAGTAACTTCTTAAATGCTGGGAGGGACTCTGCAGTCTTAATGTCGCTCAGGAGACGGTTCCAGAATGTGGGACCAGCCACAGAGAAGGCGCAGTTCCTGGTGGAAGTTTTACCCACCTCCCGGTGAGTGGCAATCCAGAAAACATGGGGCTGTGATGTTCTGGTGGGTCGGGCTGATGTTGATCTTTGGATGATCCGCTCCGTCAGATATTCTGGTCCCCCAAGCCGTGGAGGGTTTTGTAAGTCAAAACCAATACCTTGAACCTTATTTGGGGGGCAACGGGTAAGCTAGTGCAAATGGGCCAGAATGGGCTAATGCGGTCGAATCGACCAGCACCAACCATCAATCTGGCCGCAGCATTCTGCACCCGCCACTTGTATGCTTTTATATCACCAGTGACATGCCCAGCGCCCGGTTGCTTGCTGTGCAGCAGAACATCAAGTCTATTTTGTGCTTGACACTTGGCTGCTGGTGATCCATTGCTGCAGCTGAAGAGGCTATGGCCCTGTCCTTTTCCTTTTCTCCTGTCCACTGCAGGCACTGGAATGAGATGTGGGTGGAGCTCCACTAGAAAGTGGGCGGGTCTTGAGTGCAGGGTAGGTGGGGCTGCAGCTCCTTTTTGGCAGAAATCCTCGGCCCTGTCCCATGCCCAAATCAAGCGTCAGCAGCGGGGCTAACGTACCTTGTCTTTTTACTGAGGTTCTGTTGTGTTGAAAATGTTCTGCTTATCTAGTTGATGCTAACACTTCTTGTTGGCCAGAACGAGAGAGAATGCAGAAGATATTTTATTGTGTGTCATCCTTCTAGCTCTTGTATAGCTGATGGAATGATCTGTGGATTGATGATACAGAAAAAAACAGGCCCTTACCAGCGAATACAGTAGTGCCTTGTATAAAGGAATTAATTCGTTCCAAATGAAATTATGTTAAGCAGATTTTCCTTTATACAAATTTCCCATAGGAATGCATTGAAAACGGAGCAATCCCTAATCGCGACCATTTTTATGTTGTACGGATTCGCCCCATAGGCAATTCTGTTTAGCAAATTTCCCCTATCTCTGGAATTTTTTATGTTGTACAGATTTTATGTAACCATTTATAACCATTTGTTATACGAGGGTCCACTGTATATGGAATAACTGCAGGACTTTATTTATTCATTTAAAACATTTTTATCACACCATTTCCCTTGAAAAAGACCCAATGTGGCTTACACCATTCAAAATACAATATTTAAAAGCTAAAAGTATTAAGTATACAAATATTCTCTCTCTCTCTCTCTCTCTCTCTCTCTCTCTCTCTCTGTCTCATGTGGGCATCTTCTCTGGGTCATTTGCCGCTCTACGAGTCCCAAACCAGCCGAGCATTTGTTGACCTCATCTTTCCTTTTCCTTATCTGCAGGTGATCCAGGTTGCATCTCTTTCGGAGGCAAACTCAGAAGTACCGCCTGAGGAAACACAAAAGCTAGACGGTAATGTCCTTGGCCGTGAACCGAAGCTGATGATAGGAGTTGTAATCTGATATATTTGGAAGGAGCCAGCTTGGGGAAGGTTGTTTATCACGTCCTTGAAATAGCAGATAATGCCGGGGGTGGGTGGGTGGGTGGGTGCAGGCACAAATATTTGCCCACTCTTGGTTCATCCTGGTGTTCTTGGACTACAGTTCCCAGAAGCCTTCACCACCAGCCATGCTGCCTGGGGTTTCTGGGAATAGCAGTCCAAGGACACCAGGCTCAGTCAAGGTTAGAAACGGCTGGTTTACATAACCAGACCTGAGGTCCAGCTAGTCCAAAAGCCCTGCTTGGATGAAGTATATGTTCCCCTGGGTCTTTTACTTTCAATTGGATATTTTAAGTAGCACCCCTGGCACTTTTTGTAAGGGGACAGCATTCCTTGCCACGGTTCCGTGTCCTTTTTTTTTTTTTTTTACACAACCAGCAGTGTTCTGCTTTCTTTTCTGAAGATGTTTGAAAAGCTTCCAGGCTGTTTTCAGCAAACACTGAAATACTGAGAACATCCCCAGTGGGGCGGTGACGGCGATTGTGCTATGTCATCAGAGATGTCATAAGCATTGTGATCTCCCATCAATGCCTACTGTGCAAAGTGCCCAGTGGCAACATTTGGGGATAAGGCTCTGGT
The DNA here is from genome assembly GCA_023846285.1 of Phrynocephalus versicolor. Taxonomy (NCBI): domain Eukaryota; kingdom Metazoa; phylum Chordata; class Lepidosauria; order Squamata; family Agamidae; genus Phrynocephalus; species Phrynocephalus versicolor. Next base: position 1,394,733 of record JAHTLZ010000161.1, on the reverse strand, counting down.
TTGGGACAAAGGACCCTCAGAATGTTATAGAGCCCCATTTTCTGAGGGGAGCATGGAGTGATGAATGAATTCATATCATCTGCTACAAGAGGAGGAGAAGGAGGATTCTATTATCCCTAGAAAGGGCATATCATTCCCAGAGCCTGTGGAATTGAGGCGGTGATCTCTGATTCCTTCAGAAGGTGATGCTGCTCTTGCCGAGAACAACGGGGATGCCACGGCCGAAACAAACGGCAGAGTGAGCCCCGACGAAAAGCCCGCCAGTCCCATCCTGTTCATCGACAACACCGGAGCTGGGGAGTCCTATCGCTCTACGTTACAGAGGTACAAAGTGAGACGCACGTCTCTGGGTGCCGTGTCCTCCCTCTCCTCTCTCTGGTCCCCTGGACACTCTGCCAAGATGGGATTCAGCCGTTGGGTTTGGTAGGGGGAAAATCCCGCAAAACAAGTTCTCTGCTTGGGGTGAGTATCTCCTCCTAGAGGGGGTGGGAGTGGGGAGGCCCAATTTAATCCCCTCTCCAGGCCCAGAAATGTCCTGAAATAGCAATGTGTCCAAAAAACAAACAAACCCAAAAGGGATTGATTCTTTATTTACAATAATATTGCCCCACCTTTCCCCCTAGAAAAGGACCCAAGGCATCCTACATCATTGAAAAACAAAATTTTAATTATGAACAAGGAGCAGACAAAGGCGGCGTATATCAGTAAAAGGCAGTAAAGCCAAAAACAGTGAATATACAAATGTTTAAAAGGAACATAACAGATGTCGCTCTGAGAAATGGGAAACAGAAACAATACTAAAAACACAGTCAAAGCAGTAATGCATAACAATCCATCTAAAAGATCCCGCTCAGGCAACCGGTCACGGAGGGAAAGCCTGCCTAAAGAGAAAGGTCTCTGCCTGCTTGTGAAAGAGCAGTGAAGACGGAGCCAGCCTGGCCTCCAGTGGGAGGGAGTTCCACAGGCTGGGAGCCACCAGAGAAGGCCCTCTCCTGGCTCCTCAACAGAGGCACCTGAGAAGATGACGGGGCAAGATAAAGGGGAGGCTCATGAATGGAGACAGTATTTCAAGATAGCTTGGACCCAGGGCAGAGCTCCCAAGCTGCAAGGCAGGGCATTGTTAATGCTCCAGGCTGTTAGGAAGGAGGTTGGCCCGAATAGGCCCATCTGGACCCCTCCCATCTCCAAGGAGGCTCTTGAACATGGGTGGCTCTGGTGTGATGCCACCTCTTCCCTGTGAGCTGCACTTTGCGCTCCCCTCCACTCCCCCCTGGGAATTAGCTGCCTTGCTTTGCGTTAAGAGCTACCACGTTCTGGAGACCGTGTTCTTTTCCCGCTGGTCTCCTGTCCCCTCCCCCGGACCAAGTTTTTTAACCTGACTAGCTTCGGGAGGAGGATGGCAGCTGGAGCTGGCTGATTGAGCAGTGTTCTGGGGGGCCTGCCCTGGGATGTCACACCTTCTCTTTCCCTCCCCTGCCAGTGTGATCAGTGGCGTTGGTGAGCTGGACCTGGGAAAAGATGGCCCGAAGAAAACGGAAACAGGCGCCAAAGATGGACCGTATCCTGACTGCCCCTATTTACTGTTGGACGTGCGCGAACGGGACGCCTACGACCAGGGCCACATAGTGGGAGGTGAGGGGAGACTGAGCACCTTTTCAGGTCTTTGAGGGGAAAGCAACTCTTCCCCCCCTTCTAAAGCTACAGTAAAGAAAAAGAGCACCTTTTTCTGTTCTTTATTCCTTGCAAATGAGGGAAAAACCCTCCCTTCCTCCAGCCTCCCTGTCCTGTCACAAACTTCTGTCCTTTTCTCCCCTTTTGCACCATCTTTTCTCTCCAAAGTTATAAATGTGACAGGCACCTCCTAGAGCTGACTAAAGTGACTATATCCTAAGTTTGATTCTCCTCTTGCTTCCACAGCCTACTCCTACCCCATTGCTACGCTCTCCAGAACCATGAATCCCTACACGAACAACATTCTGGAATACGTATCCTTCGTCTTGTGTCCAAGCACCACACCTCTGGCGCTGGCCCGTGGGCTCTGAGGAACTACCGGATTTAGATTCCTTCCCCACGTTCCCTGCTTGTCTTCCAGTTCCCCTTGTGCTCCTGGAGCCTCATGGGGGTAAAAAAAAAGGTGACAGGGGGGTGGAGGGCGGAGGATGGGGAAGAGAGAGGAGGAGTACTCCCCTCCCTCCATAGTGAGTAAGCAAGGGTCACCGAGGCGCCATCATGTGCCTGCAGTAGAAGAGGGTCATGCTTATTTGGGGTGCTACTGCTTCCTCCACCCTCCTCATCCCATGCCCTTCCTATCATAGAATCATAGAGTTGGAAGAGACCTCAAGGGCCATCCAGTCCAAACGCCCATCAAAGTGTTTCTGACAAATGGCCATCCAGCCTTTGCTTAAAAACCTCCAAAGAAGGAGACTCCGCCACCCTCCTTTGTGGCAGCATATTCCACTGCCGAACAGCTCTAACCGTCATGAAGTTCTTCCAGATGTTCAAATGGAATCTCTTTTCCTGCCGTTTGATGTTCTGTGCTCTTGTATCCCTTCAATAACTCCTCTCCCGGGTTCTTCTAGCTCAGCGTGACCATAGACACAGTATGAAAGCAACACAGACCCAAATGAATCTTCTCAGTTGGTGTGTGAAGAATTCCCCCCCCCCTCAAATGGATCATGCCCTCACTCCAACAGGGCATATGGTTGCCCCTGTTGGGAATGGCCACTCTAGCTTGTGAAAAGTTGGGGAAAAGGTGTAGTATTAAGTTCCCGTGTCTTCCCCCTTTCCCTGCTTCAGAATGTGTGCATCCTTAAAGCAAGGGGAAGAAAACCCCCAAGTATGAATTATGTATTTTCCTTTTCACATGTCAAAGAATGTTGCTTAATTTATGAACAGAGTACTCAGGGTCTGCTCTTTGCTGGTGATGGTTGGTAACTTGGTACACACCAGCCTCACACCACAATCTAGTGTTGCACTCACCGCCACCACCGGCACCTGTCCCCTTCAGTGGAAACCCTACACCAGGCATGTCCAAATTCCAGCCCCGGGTCCAAATGCAGCCCATTTTAAAATTCTGCGTGGCCCTCTGCCTCTTTCCCCTGCTGGCTCAGCCTGTCACTCATCCCTGCCAGCCGGCCCCTCCTTATGTTGGCTGCAGATGTCAGCTTGCAGTTTAATGGTTTGCCTGCCCTCCCTGCCTCCTCCGTCCATCCCCTCAGGCACCCGCCCTGCCTACCCACCCCTGGATCCGTTGCTGCTGCATCGACCTCCCCACCTCCTTGCGAGGGAGGGCAGCATATGCCAGCATATGCCATGCACCGATTCCCAGGCCACCCAACAGCTGCCGGGCCCTTGGGCACCTTGAAACCAGAGCATTTGCGGCTCTTGCAGATGCACGTGGGCCACACACTTTCTCCCCCCCCCCCTTCAGGCTGAATGGTTGCCCCCCACACACATTTTCACCTCACCAAATCTGGCCCTCCTTGCAAAAAGTTTGGACACCCCCGCCCTACACACTTGGCTCATCCCTCCTGTCCGAGAGCCCAGAGGTCCCACCTCTGCTGATGGAGTGAGGTGGCAGGTCTAGTCTTGTCAGCAGCCTTTAACACCTGGGAGGGGCTATGGTGCTGCCCCCTCTCTTTTCCATCACTCTCCATGTGGTCGTATCAGCCTTAACATCTCCACCCAACAGAAAAATGCTTACGGGAAGATCATCATCCTCTATGATGATGACGAGAGGGTGGCCAGCCAAGCGGCCACCACCATGTGCGAGAGAGGCTTTGAGAACTTATTCATGCTCTCTGGAGGTACGAAGGGCAGGATCGGTTTTCTTAGTTTCCTTTTAGCGTATTCAGGGCCTTCCCAGGCCATGTGTGACGTGGTCCATAAAGAACGGAAATAAGAACATAAGAAGAGCCGTGCTGGGTCAGGCCAAAGGTCCATCTAGTCCAGCTAGTCCTCTGGGAGCGCATGAGACTAGATCTCTGTCTCCTGATACCACTCCCCTGCCTCTGGCCCTTGAAGTACCCCGGTTTTAAGCCTGGAGATGACACATCTCCATCAATGGTTTGTAACCTGGGATGGACTTTTCCTCCAGGAATCTGTCCAATCCCCTTTTGAAGGCATCCAGGCCAGATGCCATCCCCACCTCCTGTGGCTGGGAGTTCCACAGACTCACAACAAGAGCTTCGTCTCTTCGGTTCACAGAGCTGTCCTTAAGAACATAAGAAGAGCCATGCTGGATCAGGCCAAAGGCCCATCTAGTCCAGCTTCCTGTATCTCACAGCGGCCCCACCAGATGCCTCTGGGAGCACATGAGACTAGATCTCTGTCTCCTGATACCACTCCCCTGCCTCTGGCCCTTGAAGGACCCCGGTTTTAAGCCTGGAGATGATACAGCTCCATCATGGTTTCTAACTTGTGATGGACTTTTCCTCCAGGAATCTGCCCAATCCCCTTTTGAAGGCATCCAGGCCAGAAGCCATCACCACCTCCAGAAAATGGCACTTTTTTTGAGCTTTTTCCCTCATGATGGCTGGCTTGGGGATTAAAGATTCAAAAGGAAGCAGGTTGGAGAAAGCCGGCCAAAACAGATTCAGTGAAAATGGCAGCAGCAAATTATCCAAGATTTTGCCTCAGGAAAAACTAGAGATGTGAAGGCCTGGAAAAATTCGGAAAAATTTGGAAAAATTTGTTGTTGTTTTTCCTTGAAGCTTTTTGGGGGGTTTTCTGAAAAATTGAAAAAAGAAAAAGAAAAAATGATTAAGGAATGTTTTATTTTAACATGATGAATAAAATATTTTAGGACAGGGTGTTCAAATATTTTCCAAATCACTTCTCAAAAATATGCATAGTATCAGATTACTCTAATTTCTGTGCACTGAGGACAAGCAAGTCCTGAGTTAAAAACTGAACTCTCCAATGCAAGAACAAAATACTGTACATTTCTTCCTTTGTTTAGGAGGTGCTGCTATTGTCACAAGGAAAGGCAAAGGTTTCAGTATATTCTCAAAGGCTTTCACTGCCAGGATCTGATAGCTGTTTTGAGTTTTTCAGGCTGTTTGTCAGTTTTGTGGAAGTTTTTCTTCCTGATGTTTCACCAGACTCTGTGGCTGGCATCTTCAGAGAGCAAGGAGCTCAGGGAACTAGGAGTTGAAGAGTCCTGTACGAAGGTGCTCCCTTCTAATTCTGTAGCACTCCAGAAGAAAATAAGCCTAATACCAAAGCCGAGTGATAGTTTTCCTTGAGTTTTCATGATCTTCAGTTGGCCAGGTGAATGTAGGGAAGAAAACCATCCAGCGTGGTCGCACCTTTGGTGCAAGCTTGACGCATCAGGATGAGCCAAGTTCTGCCTTCTGAGTGTTGTCAGCTTGTAACTCCGTTTGGTTCTGCCCAGTGGGGCCAGCTCTGCCCTAGCCAGGGCAGAATCAACAGGTCGTGCATGTGCAGATGTTGATTTGCCAAGTTCCTTTTGATTCAGTGGACGTACGGTCGTTGGAACCAGAAACCGGATGTTGGCCCTGATGTCTTTCTGGAAGCACCACTGTGGCTGGCATCTGTTGGTTGCCCCGTGCCAAGGGAGAGCATTACTTAATAGGGTGGCCCTGGTGGGAGGGGACGCCGGCTGTCCTCATTGTGGTCCCTCTCCCCATCTCCCCTTTGTCTCTGCCAGGTCTCCGGGTGGTCGCTCAGAAGGTTCCGGAAGGCCTCTTGACGGGCTCCTTCCCCGCCTCTTGCCTGTCGGCCGGTCAGCCAGGGATGGCCCGGAGGAGAGCCACGCCCAGGCAGCCCTTGCCCCCGCCGGCGGAAAACAAGTGGAGATTTACCGCTGAAGATCTGCAGAAGATCCAGCACTACCTGGAAGAGGAGCATCTTCCTTCAGACACTGCCAGTAAGACCCGGCTGTCAGCAGATGAAGGCTCTCCTTCCTGCGCAGGGAAAAGATCCAAAGCCAGACGGCACATGTTAAGCCTTGGGTATTGTGTAACAGTCTACGTCAGGCATGTCCAAACTTCGCCCCTCCTCACGTTTTGGACCACAACTCCCAGAATTCCAAGCCTGTATTTCCAGAGACAAAAGACTGTGGGAGTTGTGGTCCAAAACATCTGGAGGGACGAAGTTTGGACATGCCTGGTGTACGTTGATGAAGATGCCACCTTTTCCCTAAAGCAGGGGTGTCCAAACTTCGGCCCTCCAGATGTTTTTGGACCACAACTCCCAGCATTCCAATCCTGTATGACCAATGACAAAGGACTGTGGGAGTTGTGGTCCGAAGCATCTGAAGGGCAGAGTTTGGACAACACTGCCCTAAAGAATCCAAGGTAGCTTACAAAGATAAAAGCTAAATTATTATAACCATTTAGAAGGCATTAGACAGATATCATATTAAAACTCATCAATAAGAGCAATATGAAATGCTCAAGTAAAATGATTCCCTTTAAAAAAAAACTTGCTCTATCAGTCATGGAAAGGAAAGCCTGCCCCAAGAGAAATACAGATGAGAAGGGAAAATTTGCACTATTGTGCCTTAAATCATTTATTATTAGAATCATGATGTCAGATGGGGCCTGTGAGTCCAAACCCCAGCTCAGGGCAGGAATACAAATCATTGGATACATTCCAGGTGGTTGTCTCAATTAGCTTTTGAGTTTATTATTAAAAAAACAGTCAGAAGCCAAATGTGAGGCAAGAGGAAACGCTTAATCTATTCAACTGCATTCATGTTGTTTTCACACTTTAAAAAAATCAATGGTATCTCTCCTGAGTGAAAGGATGCAATTGCCTGTATCTTTTGCTCAGCACAAATAAGGGCAAATTAGAGTTTTTTTCGTGAGAGATTTTTGTCAGCAAAACTGCCGGGCAAGAGACAAGTTTAGAGGCCCCTCTCTCTCGCTTCCCCTAGGCTTTCATTTCATATCAAAGCTGTAATTTGTTTAATAAACGTGTTGTAAGTTACAGTCAGCAATCTAAAACAGTATCCTGCTGAGGCCAGCCAACCAAACAATCCGCCAGTATCCAGAATTAAAAAATCATTTTTAAAAATATGGCAACATAAAAAAAATAAACCCAGAAAGGCTCAGCCATGCCCTAAGGTGTTTTACAATCCAGGTTTTGACAACAAGGGGGAACGGAGGAAGGGGGTTACTGGGAAAGTAGACAGTTTGGAATGAAACTGAGCTCTGTTTGCTGTGCAGATGTTGCTTCCTGAGATTGTGGTTCCGGAATCCTGCAGCCATCATGGTTAGTGGCCAGACCTGCTAGGCGCAGTGGTTCTCAGCCTGTGGGGTCTCCAGGTGTTCCTGGACTGCAACTCCCAGAAGTCTCCATACTCGCTGAGCTGGAAGGGGTTTCTGGGAGTTGCAGTCCAGAAACATCTGGGGACCCACAAGTTGAGAACCCCTGGGCTAGGGATTCTGGCGGTGGGTGATATTTCGTGCCTAACTCCTCCTTGCCTTGTCTCTCTCTCTCTCTCTCTCTTTCAGGCCGCCTCAGCCGTGGTTCCTCAGCTCGTGATACCAAGGCCACGGCTGTCAAGAGCAGCCAGAACCTCCCGGCCACCAACTCCGCCGTGGCCCTCACCGCTCGCTCCCTCAGCAGCAGCACCTTGCAAAACAAGCCTTGGAGATAGCCGGTGTCTTTTTTTGTTTTCCTCCATGAATAAAAGAGAGCCCCCTTCCTGGGGGGGTCCTTTGATCACGGCACCCGTCTTTCGCTTTTAGGAAGGTGGTATGCAGAGGACAAAAGAGGTTTATGGGTGGAGGAGCCAAGGGGCCCAAGGCATTGACTTTTATGGGGCTGGGAGGGTGGCCCCAGGCAGGGAACTCATTGGACTAAAAGGAAGTCACTCGAGGGAAAGCAGAGCTTTCTGGACATCCCGGCAGAGACTCATATCGGGGGGTACTATCATTCCTGGTCCCCAACAGTAGGAGAAAAGGCATTTTTGCAACGGTGGCAACACCCTGGGAACATGACCCGTGGAGAAATCAACAGATGCGGCTGGAACTCTTAACAGATGGAAAATTAGCACGGAAGTCGTCGACACCATCAAGGGCAAAATTAGAGCGATGCGCGTCTTTTAATCACGAAAGAACTAAAGAAACAGTGGCGTGCTTTTCCTGGGTTTCCAGTCTCACCTGGTGCTTTTGCATAACAAAAAGCACCCCCCTTTCCCACCTGGGTCTCTCTTGGCAGGCCTCGGCCAGCTGCCTGTTTCCCCTGGGCATTAGTGATGCTGAGTGAGCTCCACTGTGATGAAGTCCAATGCATGAGGATCGGGGAAGGTCCTGTTCTGTAAAGATGAAAACACTGACCAGCATCAGAGTCTTATGTGCACTGGGGCAAAGCATCAGAGATTCTGGTTGAGTTAGTCCACCAATGAGCTTAAATCAGGGCTGTCCAGTCTTTGGCCCTCCAGATGTTTTGGACCACAGCTCCCAGAATTCCAAGCCTGTACAGTATTGCCAATGACAAGAGGACTGTAGGAGTTGGGATCCAAAACATCTGGAGTGCTGAAGGTTCCTGCAGGAATAGTGAACCTTTGGCACTCCAGATGTTTTGGACCACAGCTCCCAGAATTCCAAGCCTGAATTGCCAACGACAAAGGACTATGGGAGTTATGGTCCAAAACACCTGGAGAGCCAGAGTTTGGACACCCCTGGCTTAAATCCCTGCGTAAGACGCCGTACCTCCCAATGCAATTGTTCCTTTTTCTCCCTTGTTGAATTTTCAACGTGGCGCCAGATGCCCCAGTGAAGAGGTGTGCTTTCTTTTCCCTCAGAAGAGGTTGCTTCCAGCTGGAGGTTGCAGCAGAAGAAGAATGGAAAGGCCCAAGATTTTCCCTTTACTGTTGTTTTTCTGCTCTCGGAATCCGCCCCTTCGCTGCTGCTTTGCCTCTGTGGGGACGATGCCGTGACAGCAGCCGCTTGGAGAGGGCCTCTTTTAAGTAGGAAAACAGTGGGGAGGGGAAGAAAGTTAAGCACCCCCCATCTCTCCCTCCTCTTGTGAAATTAGCAGCCTTCTGACCCAGCTTAGAAAGGGGGAAAAAAGGTGGGTGGCCTGTGAGAAGACTCTTCCCACTAGGCTTACTTGTCATCGAGTCTGACCTTGGTGATTTGTCCTCACTAATGCAAGCCTACTGGCTGGGTGCATGTCCCCTCTCCCCCCTCCCTCTCTGCCTCTTAGCACAGAGGCCTTGAGTCCTGCAGTTTGCATTGTGGGCTGTCCAGCTGCAGAGCAAAACCCATGTCCTCTGTAGTTCGCACAAGGTTCAGCGGGTCTGGTCCTAATCCTCCGTCCCGCCTGGGACACTTCTGGCAGAGGACTTCTAATATCTTCCGAGAGCAGCTATCTTGGCCCTCGAAGACAGAAACTGGAGCAGTTGCCTTGTAATCTCCACCAAGAGTGCAGAGGTCAGGCGTGCAGACAGTATGTTGGAGCATAGCGCTGTAGCTCTGATCCTGCTGAGCGCTTTCACAGCTCTCAGCCTATTCTGGCTAAGCCCCTGCATTGTCCTCCCCATCTCTCATCCTCAGCAGGAGAAGGACAACTTCAGTTTAGAGTGTCGCGTTTTCCTGCTGGAAATGGTGCCCACTCTGGAATCCACAGAGGTCTCTTAAAGTACCTTCAGTCTTGGCAGGAGCCTGCTGGCTTTCGCTCCGAAGACCTTGCCCCCCAGAAAAGAAAAACCTGTGCAGTTCTCTGGATGTCATTTTCCTAACGGACGTCTACGTGCAGATCAACTCCACAAGATCCTTTTAGTGGAAAAGGATCTTCTGTTAGATGTTTTGGGAGGCCTCATCTTCCCTGGAATTTCTGTTTTTACCAGTATACCGTGGTTTGGTTTTGTTTGTTTGTTTAGTAACAGCAGCAAATGTTGGCTTTTCTCAGCTGAAGCCTTGCTGACTCTGTATAGAGAGGGCTAGATGGTGCATATTGGTGGGGAGAGTCATCTGCTCTCTGATATGAAGCATTGGTCTCCTGGAGTTGCTTCCGCTTTCATAAGGGACTCTCATCGTATGTAGCCCCTTAATGGAACCAAATCCTCTCTAGGGCAGAAGCTCCCGCTGCCGTTGTGATCCCAGGGGAGACCAGCTTAGGAGCAGGGGTGAGGATTTCATTTGGGTTGGGGGGGTGTGCCTCTCTTTTTGCCATCAAGGGAGTATTGTTATATTTTCACCAATGAGAAACATGGAGATTGATCAGATGCCTCCGCTTTCTAGGGTGGCTGGGTAATGCAGCCCAGTATAAAATGTAAGGGTTCCCCATCACCCATCTGCCAGGTTCTCTTTGCGGGACCTTCCTTTGTAAAGGGATGTTTAGAGACATCAGTATTTATATGCACGTACAATAATGGATTTGAAACTTGGAAAAATAATGTTTCCTTTCAAAGACTACAAGTGGTTGTCAGTGTTAGGCTTCTGCTTACACCTGCCCTGCCTCCACTTGGATGTTACTTGGGGATGTCTGCTGTGCGGGCGATCTTGTGTGGACAATGAGGTTGACGAGAAATACAGTATATTTTACCCCTCAGCTGTTGGAAATGCCTGTTGAAAGTCTGACTTCTTGATGTCTCTTGAGTGTTTCCATCTGTTTTTGTTTTGAATGGTCAGCAGTTTTTGAACTGCTAGTGGAAAGGCAGATGTTTCCCACCAAATGCTTCCAAGATGCGCTTCTCAAAATTGATTTAAAAAGACAGTCTTGTGGCTTGGTGAGTCTGTGGTATAAAAAGAGCTCTTCGGCCCACGTGTGACCGGGCGAAGCCAAGTCTCAGGAGCCACCGTTATTTCCTCCTCCCTATACGCCTAGTGACCTCCGACTACCTTTTTTCAGTGCTTACTTGGCAGTGTGTGTGGAATGAAGTGTATATAAATGCCATGTTATTTATTGTGAATGTCAAGATGGGTTGTTGGTTGGTGAATATCTACTCTTGGTGTCGTGCTTTTTCAGCGATCTTCAGCAAGTGGGCCCAGTGTCTTCCTCTAAAGTTAGATTTTTTTGTTTACCCTGACAATCATGTCTCCATTTGGAAATGCATTTTGATGTAAAGCATTAATACATACATACATGTAAAGCTAAACATCCACAAGGCCCGGTGTCTACTAACACTTGATAGAATCTTGGAGATGGTTGTTCAGTGAGTAGGTCCAGCACTTCTAAGGAAGAGATCATTGCTTCATTGTCAAAGTACAAGTTTCAAGACTCTTCCGGAGGAAACAAAGAGCGTCGGCTAGTTTTATGTGTTTGATGCAGATAGGCACTTCAAGCTTACATTGGCTGAAAATCCTCTTGCTTTAGCGTAGCAAGTTGCAGTAGAGTAGGCCATTGAATCAGTCAGGGGTTCGGAAGTCCTCTAATCTCCTAGAAATCTCTTGGATTCAGTGGAATCAATAAGATTTAGAGTGCTTTAGTTGTGACTTTGTCAAGCAACAGGATTTTAGTCATTGTGTCTTTCTGTTGACCCTTAAGCCTAAATACTCTTTAATTCTGTGCAGTGGCCTTCATTATAGGTTACATATTCTACCACCACCACTGTTGAATCCACATGCAGCAGTCGGGCATTTGCGGGTGCTTCTGTCTGATCAGATCCCGTGTCGTAAGCCCAAGTGTCCTTTCTCATACACGGGCTTGCTGGGTATTTTTTTTTCTTGCTTGTTAATTTCAAGTACTCTTCCTTACGCCCAGTCTCAAGACGTCTCGCCATAGGTGCCCTAAAAGCCGTTTTGTGTAACAGACACCTTTCTCAGCTCCGTTGTTTGAAGAAGAACCTCTCTTAATCCTTGGCGTTGGCGGAAGAGCTCAACATGCCTTTAATCCTCTTACTGGCTTTGTGGATTTTGTGCACTGTGGTTGTGACATGAACTGCGTCAACTGTTGTGGCTCCTTTGGAAAGGGGGTGGGTAAAAGCTTTGTGTATAGTTTGGCTTTTATATCGTTTGCAACTCAATAAAAAGAGGGCTATCCTCAATTTCTCTGAGACACTTTATGGTTTTGGTTACTAGCCCTGGCCTTGCCGGGTAGAACCTGTCCAAGTCCCTTGAGTTCTCAGATGCTCTTCTCTTTGGTGTCAGAAAAGAATGAGGATCTCCTTGGAATGACCTCCACTTCTGAACAGGCTGAAATCCAAAAGCTGTGCCTCTGTATGTGTGTGTTGGGTTTACACACAGGGGCACATTTCCCCCACAAAAAGCCGCATGGAGATGCAATTGTGGGTGGGTGGAGCATATCAGCATCCTGTGAAGTGAGAATGGCTGGTTCCCATCACACACCGTGAAGGCTGTCTTTCCCGGTATGTCACACAAAACGTTAAATGCCTTGGTCCCCCGATTTGCTGAACTTACTGGAAATGGAATCAAAATGAAGAGAACAGTGTCCCATTTGAAGGAACTATCTGCAGATTGCAGAGGATTCTCTATTTTTGAACACAATGCCCTGAATTCCACCAACAAGAATAAAAGCAAAAATAACAAGAACCACAACAACCGAAGACATCTTACGTGTTCATTCAAAGGATTTATTTTTGCCAAGGAAGCTTTGGCTGAAGGAAGGCCTTTAGTCCTGGGCTTAATAGGGGTGGTCTCGCGTGTGCTCCATGATGGCCATCAGGCCTAGCCATGTCTCTTCAGCGGTAGGAATGATCTGGTTGGCTGGGAGCAGGAACCCATAACGACCGGTGTCTCTCAACTCAAAAGTGAATGAGTATTTAATACCTTGCTCGTACGTCCAGTCGATGGTGCCACCGCTTGCTTGGTCTAGGTCAAGAAAACAGCCAAGTTAACATCTTTGATATATAACAACTATTCTTTCCATCTAGAAAAGAGTACACAGAATCATAAGGGAACACACATAAAGTATTTGGAACAGTGGCATTTAATTAAAAAGGAAGGCCAGTGTCAATTGTCTTTCTAGGCCAGTGGTTCTCAGCCTTGGGTTTCCAGTTGGTCTTGGACTAAAACTCCCAGAAGCCTCCGCCCCTCACTGTGCTGGGCCAGGATTTCTGGAAGTTGTAGTCCAAGAACATCTATTAGGGACCCAAGTTTAGGGATCACGGTTACAGACTGAGAGCCCTCAAAATAACTCACATGCTTCTCTAGACCATTCCTTCTCCTACTTGGTATCCTTCCGGATACATTGCACTAGGATTCTTATTCTCCCCATCGAGAAGGCATTTGAGTTGTAGTCAATGTGGCATGAAGCCATAGTGGCACCGAGTTTCACCAAGAAACTAATTCCAAGAAGCTGACACAGAAGCTGAATGCCAAGGCTGCAGAACATGTCCCACATTCATGCCAATCTTTGTAAAGAGAGATGCTTGAAAACATGACAATACCTAGAATTCAACTCTCTTGAGATTGACCTTTATCAACTCTTCTCTCAGTCGTCTCTTTGCAACCAACTGTGTCTGCCTCCCCTCCCCCCCCCCCTTGTGCCTACCGCTTGTTTTTCCTTTTAATTGCAGCAAGTTTGGGATAGGAAAGTCAACTTTCTATGGAGGAACCTCTAATTTTTCAACTCATCCCAAACCCTTGTGTTGATGTGAAACTTGACAATGGGACCATGTAATAGACTGTATTTTAATTTTTCTCCCTACCATCTTGACTTTGCAAATTTTCAGCGTACATGAAATAACCTAAACCTAAAGGATCATGGTAGAGTTGACCCAAGTGCTTGTGCAAAGACAGCTCTCATTTTTACACCTAGGAAAGCCAACATTTGTGGTTAGACAGGCATGTCCAAACTTTGGCCCCCTGATGTTTTGGACCACAACTCCCAGAATTCTAAGCTTAGATTACTAGTAGCAAAGGACTGTGGGAGCTGTGGTCCAAAACATCTGGAGGGCCGTAGTTTGGACATGGCTGCCGTATATAGATAACTACTGCATCCTTCGGACCCACAGTCTGTAGGGTCTGCAGCTGTTTCCTTTGAGACAAGAACTGAAGAGCAACTCATTTTATAGAATTGTAGAATCAAGAAGCTGGAAGGATCCTAAAAGCCCATCATGTCCAAACCCCTCTGCTCAAGACAGGAATATACAAATCAAAGAATTTCTGCCTGGTGGTCGTCCGATTTTCACTTGAATGCCTCCAGCGTTGGAATGCACCACCTTCCGAGATCATCAGCTCTATTGTCGTACTGCTCTAACAGGAAGGCTTTCCAGACATTCAACCCCAACTTCCTTTCCCTTGGTATCCACAAGCTTTTTATTCCACGTAAAGCTACAACCGCCCACCTGATGAAGCTAAGTGGGGTACGGCCAATCAGAAATGACCACCCATTACAACTTAGAGGCAAGCTACACCGTGGAGGCAGTTCACTGCCCCCTTCTTGGGAGGGACCACGTTCGTCTTCTCAGTTGATCCACTTACAGATGGTGGTGATGATGCTGCCGTACTTGTACTTGGTCCCATGCAAGGAGGACAGGGCCTGCACTGCCTTCTTAGCAACTTCGTCCTGGAATGGAAATAGAGGTAAAATGAGAACTGGAAAGCTCAGAAGGATTCACGAGGTACAGAATCTTGGCTTTATGCAATAAAAAGACAGGTGGAGTGCTTTATTTTGTAATGAAGTCAAATGAAATTCAGCCTTAGGGAGCTAACTTACGTTCTGATATTTTTCAACTTCTATTTTTAATTCTTTTCTGCTTTCTTCTTTGTTGCTTTGCATGGGCTTCCCCTTTTCTGTCCCTATTGCTCAACAGAATTCGGTTTTCTAGAAACTGCATCCAAAATTGTTTTCAGGCCCATGTCAATGTTGTTGACTCTTTAATCCGTTTTAAACTCTTTTGTTTTGATTTTGATTTTACAGCTGATGGCCACCTTGAGAGTCCTTTTTATTTTTGACAGAAAAGTGAGACACGAAATAACAACAACAACTTGTATATTTATTTATTTCTCCCTTAAAAGACCAATTAAATTTCTCCATTTGAAAGGTAAAGTTACCATTTAATGTTCTAAGATGCCTCTTCTAATTCCCAGCTCTTAACTTGAATGTGTGTTAAATGTTCTGGGCTCTATATTGCCCCTCATTATTGTAAGCCACCTTGGGTCCTTTTCCAAGGAGAAAGGTGGGGTAAAAAGCATTCTAGATAGATAGATAGATAGATAGATAGATAGATAGATAGATAGATAGATAGATAGATAGATAGATAGATAGATAGATAGGATGAAGAAAGGAGCCATTTCCTTCTAGCCGGCCATTGTAATTACATAAATATTAAATTTATATTTATATATTTTATATATTAATTCCTTCCTTCACCTCCCCTTTTCTTTTTGTATTATGTCATTTAGATCATATAGCTGAGGGAAGGCAATATTTTGATTTAATTCACTGCATATGAAATTAAACTTTAGGTAGACAGACTAATACCCCAGAATTATTTATATATACGGTATACATAGAATTAGCTACAACTAAGCCAGAGGGAAGAAATGTTAACCTTGTCAGAGACTATAAGCTAATATTACCACCTGTGGAGATGCCAGCCTCCTCATAACTGATATTCAGTTGCCCGGTAAAGAGTTTTTAACATATAATTTTTCCTGAACTCGTGCACCACCTTCAAATTGTTCTACATTTCAATGACAAGTCTTTATTGCTTTTAATATCTGCTTTTTGTTGTTTGGATACGTTTCTATCCTCATTTTAATTCTACTTATTATAGTGCAAAAAGTTGTTCACACCGTGATGCTGGAGTAAATTTGATGTGGGCTACAGAAATAATCAGTATAAAGGTACTGACATGTTCCTTATTGCCCCATCCCTCCCAAGGCTCCTGTTTGCCCCGGAGAAAGCCTTGGTAGTCTCGGGACAGTGGGAGGGGGAAATCACTGCCGGATTGCTTTCAGGATCAGGACTGCCGGCAGCATTTTGGGCAGCAATATTTGATTGTTAAACAGAGGTGCACCCCCAGCGTAAGGCGCCAAGTGGTTTCTGCAGGGTAATGGGGGGGGGGTCCTTAGGAAGCTTTAGCGCCTGCAGTGGTGGTAGCGGCGGGGGGGGGGGCAACAGGGGGTTTTTAATTTGCTTGACCTGATTGTTTGGGGTGCCTAGATCAGGTTTATGCCGCCTGAAAGCATGTGAACAGAACTTTGCCCATTATAATGTAATGTAATGTTACAAGATGTTTTTTATTGTACACTGCTACCGTCATTAAGGATTCGGGACAAGAAGTGCTGGAGAGCAACGTAGTTTAGGTGTCTGGCTGCAGAACCAGAGGTTGGCAGTTCAAGCCCCCCGCTCGGCCTGCTTGAGAAGAGCTGGAATTAATGAGCCGTCTCTTCCAGCTTTGCAATTTAAAGATTGCTGGGGTTGTTGTTGTTATAATACACCAGGGGTCCTCAAAGTTTTCAAACAGCGGGCCGATCCACCACCACCCAGACACCGCTGGGTCCGGACCACAGTTCCCCAAAAAAGGCCAACAAGGAAAAAGGGGGAGGGGCAGGTGGGGGGAGCAGAGGACCCTTGCTGTGGCCCTCGCACTTTGAACTGCCCCACTAGCCAGCATGCCAGTCATCTGGGTGGTGGGTGGAGGGAGTGGGGGAAACAACATAGCCCACCGCTTTGAACTGCCTCTGCAATAGAAGCAGCTGCGGGGGCTGGCTTGCTCGTGAAGCAGGGGATAGGTGTGGGGGGGGGGTTCTGCAAATGGTCCCAGGGGCCTGATTCAGGACCCTGGGAGGCTGCATCCAGCCCCCAGGCCTTAGTTTGAGGACCCCTGTTATACACATTTGGAGCTAAGCTTTCCCAAGCCCTCTCAAAAAAAAAAATCCAAATTCCAGAATTCCACCTGCTCTGTTTGCAGCAGCGGCGGGGCCGTGGGGGGGGGGTTCAGTTAATCGCAGTCCAAAAAGGACTCTTCCATATTGGTTTTTGGCCACAACTGGTTGATTAGAAAACAACTCATAGAATTATGAAGTTGGGACAGGGCCTCTCAGGCCATCGAGTGGAACCCTTTGCTGATGGCAGGAATCCAAATCCTAGGACAATGGTGGCGAACCTTTGGCACTTCAGATGTTTTGGACCACCACTCCCAGAATTCTGGGCCTAAATTGCTAAGAGAAAGGCCTGCGGGAGTGGTGGTCCAAAACATCTGGAGTGCCAAAGGTTTGCCACCACTGTCCTGGGATTTTCTTCGAGGTGGTGGTCCGGCTTTCTCTTGAAGGCCTCCAGTGTTGGATGCCCCCCCACAACCTCCCGAGGTGTGTCGGCCTTGAAGAGTCGCAGGCCCTTCCCGGGAAAGGCTAAAACATTTGGGACATACAAAATAATGCAGGGCATGAGTAAAGTAGACAGAGGAATGCTTGTCTCCCTCTCACAAAATACCAGAACTAGGGGACATCCACTCAAATTGAGGGCTGGGAGAGTAAGAACAGACAAAAGAAAATATTTTTTCACCCAGCGCGTTGTTAGTCTGTGGAACTCCCTGCCACAGGAGGTGTTGATGGCATCTGGCCTGGATGCCTCCAAAAGGGGATTGGATGCAGTCCTGGAGGAAAAGTCTATCACAGGTTACAAACCATGATGGAGATGTGTCATCTCCAGGCTTAGAGCAGGGTGCTTCAAGGGCCAGATGCAGGGGAGTGGTATCAGGAGACAAATATCTAGTCTCGTGTGCTCCCAGAGGCATTTGGTGGGGCCACTGTGAGATTCAGGAAGCTGGACTAGATGGGCCTTTGGCCTGAGCCAGCAGGGCTCTTCTTAGGTTCTTATGTACTTATGATGCTCAGACAACTTACCAGTTCTGCCTGATCGGCGGCTTTCTTGCTGGTATAACCGAAAGGATAGAGGAGGAGCTGGGAGTAGCTGTGGATGGAAACGAAGGCCTTGATGTTGCCGTGGCTGGTCACAAAGTCGACGATGGCTTTCACCTCAGGCTCAGAGTTGGCATGCGGCCCCCGGTATGTTTCCGAACATGGGTTCCCGCTAGAGCCGGCCACTGCGAAGAGATGAGAGGGAAAGCACGTGGGTTGCTGTGGAGCACAGGAAGCTCGGGAAGGAAGCTCAGACCAGGTGCTTGGTGGTCCCAAGAAGATAATAATAATTATCTTGTTGATAATAATCACTGATCAGGGATAGATCACAGAAGATCTACCCATCCCTACCAGAAGATCTCCCTGCAGAAGATCCCCCTGCCCAGAAGAAGTGACAGCTATCCGCCTTGACAGCTTTAAGAAAGGGTTGGACAAGTTCATGGAGAACAAGGGTCTCCATGGCCATCATGATGGATGCCTAAGGACAACCTCCTGGTTGGAGAGATAAGCAGAAGATCTCTTGATAATACCATTTGCGGGGAATCGTAAGCAGGTGAAGGCATCTGCTTAGGAATACTCTGAAGCAAAGGGTGGGCCTCCAGGCTTAAAACCAGGCTCCTTCAAGGGGCAGATGCAGGGAGTGGTATTAGGAGACAGAGATGTAGTCTCGTGCGCTCCCAGAGGCATTTGGCAGGGACACTGTGAGATACAGGAAACTAGACTAGATGGACCTTTGGCCTGATCCAGCAGGGCTCTTCTTATGGTCTTACGTTCTTTATTCTATTCTAGTCTATTCTGTTCTGTTCTGTTCTGTTCTTTTCCAAACTATGGAAATGTTTGCACTTGGTGAATCGATCCATTACAGAAAGTACATAATTTGAATCTGGATGTCTGTTAGCATTCCAGACACATGATTCCTGCAGACCTTTGTGCCTTAGCGCTTAGACTTGGAAAGAGAGGCCATGTTTACTACCTGAGGACCAATTGCCAAAAATGGCAAGCAAATCTGCAAGCTTTTGGGACAGACAAGACATCGTGCGGCATGGAATTCCTGCTTCTAACAATGTTCTGCCTGTGTCATAGGGACCCTCGTCGGAAATCCTCCACAGAAGAAATGCCACCAAATCCTTTTACCTCCAAATCCCGCATCCCAGTTTCGGTTGGGGTCAACGCCGATGCACGATGACCCACTGTTCTTAGACCTCGTCTTGCGCCACATGCGGTTCTGTAAGAGCCAGAAATCCATTCATTTATTCATTTTCTAGATGGCCCATCGGACTGCTGGTCATTCTGGCCAGTGAACAACAGTGATGACAACAAATAATACAATAAACATAATTAACCATTTTTAAACATAATTAAGAATTGGGTTAAAATCGCATTGAAAAACAGGTGGCAGTCAACGATGATATGCTAATTGATACCGTGGGCTATTAATAAACATGTATCTGAAACCACTGAGCTTATTGTGAAGCTGAAACTTGCACATGGTTATTAAAGCTACCCACCTCTATCCCAAATCAAAGTTTTAGGAGAGGAAAATAATACCTTGCTGTGAGTGAAAGCAAACCCATCTGGGTTTGTGACAATTTCTAGGAAAATATCATAATTATCCAGGATAGAAGTCAGGGATGGATCCTCGCCGTAACTGTCAACAATCTGGAGAGGATAAACAAAACAAAACAAAAAAAGTTTTAACAAGAATTAATTCGGCACTTCCTAATTGTCTAGGCTCTACTCTAGAGGAGACCTGTGCTTGTGAGAAAAGGCGGAGTGGAAATGTGAGAAGGATTGGTATCTTTTCACTGCCGCCGACTACAACTGTAAAAATTACAAATTTTTAATGAAACTGCAATGAAAACGACCTGAACACTCAGTTCTGCAAAGCTGATCTCTTTGAAAACCGAGGACTAGAAACTTGTTTAGTGAAACACAGTGATGTTCTGTGAACACTGAGTTCCTTCCCTGTCCCTTCGTCCTGCCTGCTTGTGCGTAGCCCCAGAATCGTGGGAGTATTTTTACCGCCTTTTACGCTGTCACTGAACATGGAAATTTCATTTGGGAAATCCAGAGGGTAGTAGCCAGCGATAGGTAGCCTGCCTTGTCTCAACGCCTCTGGATTTCCCTTCATCTTCTTAGGCGGTTACTTCACGTCCCTCTCATCATTGTTTGCCATACTGCTTGGGACCGGTACGAAGAAATGTTACCGCACGTCCATTGCGTGACGACAGGAGTTCATCCCAACCATGCCCCCTGAACTGGGATTTAAGCATGATGAGCCATACCTCTCCCTGGCCTTGAGAATCAGTTTCTCTCGGTTCTTGTTTCGAGACAAGCGCCTGTGAAGTAAGGCTCGTCACGGAACGAAAGCATTCTCCATCTAGTGGCAGGAGTGCAAAGTGCCATTTGCCATTACATTCCCTATGGGAATGTAGTGCATTCCCTATGGGAATGTAGTGCAGAGAGATAAAAAGACATAAAACCTCGAACTTTGCTTTTTAATGCATGGAAGGCAGTTACGGAGATTCGAAATATCGAAAAACGGAAGGTCGGACCAAAAAAAAAAAAAAAAGGGCAAACGAAGGCCGGGAAGTACAGATGTTGTCACGAAACAAGGATGTGCAGTAACAGTCATCACGATGCCATTAATCACGCCTGTGGGTACACGGAAACAGGAACAGAACCGGGACAAGACCACGTGACCGTGAACGATGTTATCATGCAATGAACGTCATCTCGGAACGAGGAAGGACGTGAAGTAACCGTCTTGGAGAGGCAATTGCTGCTGGTTGCAGAGCCCCGTGGCCTAGTGGTTAAATGCTTGTATTGCAGGTAAAACTATGCTCACGACCTGGGGTTCAATTGTAGCCAGCTCATGGTTTACTCAGTCTTGTATCCTTCTGAGGTCAGTAAAATGAGTACCCAACATGCTGGGGGGGCAATGTGTAGCCTGCATTACTGTAATTAAAAAACTGTAAACACCCAGATATTACTTGAATTGGTATGGGGGCAGTATATAAGCAGAACAGTTTGCCTTACCTTCTTGGCAAAATAGGTGCCGCTGGCTTGGGTGACCCACTCACGAGAGTGGATGCCGGTGTCGATCCAGATGGCGGGCCGGTTCGATCCCCCTGTGCTGAACTGTGGAGAGAAGCAAAGTAAATTAAACCTGGATCCATCCCAGCCCTGGGAAATGTTTTCGTTTTGAGAGGGGGAACTCCAGGCCCCGGAATCTTGTAGCTGCGGTCAAAAGAGGAACATTTCCGTGCTTTATTTGAGTCTTACATTTGCCAGACCGGTAAAAATTAGCTCCCCCCCCCCCTTGGATTTAAACTTAATATCTAGATGTAGGATACTGGAGCGGAAATCTTTATATAGTAACATTTCTGTCTGTAGTGCAGACCTCATGGCACAGTGGTTAAATGCCTGTCCTGCAGGTAAAACTGTGCTCACGACCTGGGGTTCAATCCCAGGTAGCCGGCTCAAGGTTCACTCAGCCTTCCATCCTTCTGAGGTCAGTAAAATGAGTGTTCAATCCCAGGTAGCAAGCTCATGGTTGAGTCAGCCTTCCATCCTTCTGAGGTCAGTAAAATGAGTACCCAGCTTTCTGGGGGGGGGGCGGCAATGTGTAGCCTGCATACAGTAATTAAAACTGTAAACCGCCCAGAGACTACTTGAAGTGGTATTGGGCGGTATATAAGCAGACCACTTTGCTTTGCCTTTGCTTTAGATCCAAAGCAGGCCCTGGGGATTCTTGAAATGACAGCACGCCCCAAAAGTGATCCCCCTCCCTCCAAAGTCTTTTCATACCTTTTCTTCAACACAAAAGAATCGACTTGGAACAGTAGCTGCCAAAAAGACAGCATAAAATCGTAGAATCATAAAGATGTTGAAAGAGGCCAGTAAGGGCCATGGAGTCCCACCCTCTACTCAAGGCTGGAGAATACAGATCAAAGCATATCTGATTGATGGCTGCCCAATTTTCTCTCGAATGCTTCCATGCCTTACCAGCTTCCAAGATCATGGATTGATTCCATTGTCATACTGCTCTAACAGTTAGGAACTTCCCCCCACAGATATACTGGTTTACCTTATGGGTTTACATTGGTAAACCACAACTCCCACAGTCCTTTGCCATTGGAAATACAGGCTTGGAATTCTGGGAGTTGTGGTCCAAAACATCAGGCGGGTCGAAGTTTGGACGTGCCTGCATGGGTTTACATTGACACTATGTTTTCAATGCTAGTTTCCCTTACTCATAACTTTCCATGGGACTTTACTCCCCTTTAACTGCTCACGTTCTCTTGCAGCTTTTACATAATGTTGTCTATTAATGCTGCAAGATGTCCCTCAATTCCCTGTTCTCGAGACTTGAACATATCTTAATTGTACTGAACTGTATATTATCCCTCATTACTGTAAGCCACCTTGGGTCCTTTTTCCAAGGAGAAAGGCGGGGTAAAAATACTCTTAAAACAAACAAATAAAATTAAATAATAAATAAATAAATAAACAATTTAACAAATATTTATTAAATAAATTATTTATTTAATTTTATTAATTCAAATTATTTAATAATTATTCATTTTATTTATTTAATTATAAAATAATTTATTTTTAAATAAATAAATAAATAAATAAATAAATAAATAAATAAATAAATAAATCTGGCTCCCTGCTGCTTGTTGTGTATCCTGCGCTCTGGAAGGATCAGAAACAGATCCTCAGTCTTCTTTTCTCAAGGCTAAACAGCGTGATTCTGGAGGTAGTCAGGCTCACCACCACCACCACCACCAAGCCATTATCATCCGTTTTGAGAAGGCCCACCCGGAAGCCATGCCATTGGCATCTGTCACAAACAAGACAGGGATCAGAGAGGGGGGCAACCTCCCCCCCCCCCCAAGAAAAACGGATCTGCAGCCCTTTTTACCTTCAGGATGTTGATGGGACGTCCCTCATAACTTTTGCCAATCTGGATCTTACTGACCAGTTTGGAATTTTCAGCCGCTAGAAGGTCCATGAAGTCATCGATCTGGTGGGCAGAGAAAAGAGAGGTCAAGTCGTGAAATGCAGTGGTAGCACGACTTAAGAGCAATTTGACTTAAGAGCGGAAAACTGTTGGCGTTTTAACTGCCGCATTACAAATGTTATATGGTCTGCTCGACTTACAATTTTTTTTCATTTTTTTCATTGTTTAACTTATTTTTTAAAAAATTATATAGGTACCCTGACTTAAGAGTAGTTCAACTTAAGAGCATGCATTTGGAGCAGATTAAATTCATAAATTGAGGTACCACTGTAGGTACCCCTACGAGTCTAAACCCTCCTGAACTTTCATAAGCAATTTAAAACCTGGGCTTTTTATCCAAACTTCACCCCTTTGCAATATTAGTTCTGTGGCAATTTAATACAGACCCATACAGTATTGGTTTGCCAAAGGTTTTTTGTTTTTTGTTTTTATATGTTCATTTTTTAAAATCAGCATATTTTGGTTATTTTCCAAAACAAGTCCAAACAAATAAACAAACAAGCAAGCCTCATGGCGCTGTGATTCAAAAGCCTGTACTGCAGCTTTAACTGTGCTCATGAGCTGGGGTTCAGTCCCAGGGGTAGCTGGCTCAAGGTTCACTCAGCCTTCCATCCTCCTGAAGTTGGTAAAATGAGTACCCCGCTTGCTAGGGGGAAGTAACGGAGGATGTGTACCCTGCATAAATAAATTCTAAAACACCCAGAGAGTGCTTTAAAGTGAAGGGGTGGTATATAAGGCCCCACCTGGAGTATTGTGCACAATTCTGGTCACCGCATCTCAAGAAAGACATAGTGGAACTGGAAAAGGTGCAGAAGAGAGCGACTAAAATGATTAGTGGGCTGGGGCACCTCCCTTATGAGGAAAGGCTAAAACATTTGGGCCTCTTTAGTCTGGAAAAAAGGCGGCTGAGGGGGGATATGATTGAGACATACAAAATAATGCAGGGTATGAGTAAAGTGGATAGAGGGAAGCTCTTCTCTCTCTCCCAAAATACCAGAACTAGGGGACATACACTCAAATTGAGGGCTGGGAGAGTAAGAACTGACAAAAGAAAATATTTTTTCACCCAGTGCGTTGTAAGTCTATGGAACTCCCTGCCACAGGATGTGGTGATGGCATCTGGCCTGGATGCCTTCAAAAGGGGACTGAACAGATTCCTGGAGGAAAAGTCCATCACAGGTTACAAACCATGATGGAGATGTGTAATCTCCAGGCTTTAAACCAGGGTACTTCAAGGGCCAGATGCAGGGGAGTGGTATCAGGAGACAGAGATCTAGTCTCATGCGCTCCCAAACGCATCTGGTGGAGCCGCTGTGAGATCCAGGAAGCTGGACTAGATGGGCCTTTGGCCTGATCCAGCATGGCTCTTCTTATGTTCTTATGTAAGGAGCACACTTTTGCAAACAGCCTTTCTCTGCTCTGCACACCCCAGTAAAGAGAATATTTGATGTGATTCCTGGAACGCACGTACCTCATCCAAATTGTGGTATGCGGCGTAGTTAAAGCTTGCAATGGATCGTGGCCTGACATTGCGGGCCATTTGTAGCTTCTCTTCATCCACTAAGGACTAGAAGAGGGAAAGAGAAGAAAGGAGTGAACAAAATCAACAAGGCACAAGTCAGACATACAGTTCACCCTTCCCTCGAGCTTTATTCCCAGAAAATTCATGAGAAATTTAGACCACCACCTGGACGATAGCCTTTGGCTTGTATTGCTGCCTTGAGCAGGAGGTTGGACTGGATGGCCTTAGAGGTCCCTTCCAATTTGATGATTCTATTATTAAACTGCTTTATTATTATTATATTTCCCTCTTATGATTCCCCACCCTCTACTTGTGCAGTCATGGGCAAAGCTCCATAAATGGGCACTCTTGCTTTCATATAGGTAAAAGGTAAAGGTTTCCCCCCGCACATGCGTGCAAGTCGTGTCCGACTCTAGGGGTGTGTGCTCATCTCCGTATTCAAGCCGAAGAGCCAGTGTTGTGCAAGTCAATGGCCAGCATGGCTGCGAGGAAACACTGTTTTACCTTCCCAATTTTTACGACGGTACCTATTTATCTACTTGCATTGACATGCTTTCGAACTGCTAGGTTGGCAGGTGCTGGGGTTAACAGTGGGAGCTCGCTCCGCTGTGTGGCACCCGGGATTCGAACCGCCGAGCTGCCGACTTTGCAGCTGACAGTTTTCGGAAGCCTAAGTCCACTGAGTCCACTGTACCTCTTATTCTCCCATCCATCTGGCAAAAACATACTGAAGTAGGTACCCTATACAGGTTGAACAGCGGATGGGGAGTCTTTGATTGAACCAATCTTCATTGTGGGCCCACCTTCTTTCTGCCCCCTCTCCCTACACCAAATGTGATCTGCCACCGAACAGCAGCAGCATATCTCCAGGGGTGCTTTGCTAACTAGTTTTACTGTTATTTCAAAACAGTGTCCCATTAGTTGTTACCTCCTGCTTTGCTGAAAGTTGCTTTTCTCTACTGTGTAGAGATGGGCATGAATAAAAAAAATGGCGTTTTGTTTGTCGTTTGTCGTTTAGGAGGTCCGTTTCAGTTTGTTTCTGTTTTTTGTGATTTTTTGCAAAAAAATTCATTTTTGTTTTCATTCGTTTTGTTACTGTTTCGTTACCATTTGTTTCAAATTTTTGTGATTTTTTTAAGCATTTAAAGCAGTTCAATGTATTGCCGTAACGAAAATGAAACGAACTTCGTTTCATTTTAGAGACAAAATTCGTTTGTCATTTTGTTGCGCAACGAAACGAAAAACGAAAACAGAAACAAAAATTTGTTCATTTCGTGCCCGTCTCTACTACTGTGTATCATGCTTTAATTGGACAAGGAAGACATGTATTTATTTCTTAGAAAATGACGGTCATGTTCTATGTTGAGTGGACTGGAACAGCAGTTCCCAACCTTTTCTCCCCAGATGTGTCGGGACTACAACTTCCAGAAATCCTGGCCAGCACAGCTGATGATGAAGACTTCTGGGAGTTCTGATGAAAAGTCTCAGGAAACTTCAACGGGTCCAGAACTCAGCGGCCCGATTGCTGACCGGGGCAGGTTACAGAGATCCCATTACAACCCTACTAAAGCAGCTCCACTGGCTGCCAATCACCTACCGGGCACAATTCAAGGTGCTGACCTTAACCTACAAAGCACAAAATGGCCTGGATTCTAGCTACCTCAAAGCTTGAATCTCGCAGTATGAACCAGCTCTGGAGTTAAGGTCATCAGGAGAGGCCTTTCTCTCCATCCCACCACCCTCACAGCTACGTCTCATGGCGACCCATGAAAGGGCCTTCTCTGTTGCTGCTCCCAGACATTGGAACTCCCTCCCACTGGAGGCCAGGACTGCCCCATCTCTGCTGTCTTTCAGGAAGCAGGCAAAGACCTTCCTCTTCAGGCAAGATTTCCTTGAATGAGGACCTGTTCTGTGTTTTTATATGAATCTACCATACATGGCTACACAGACTTTGTGTTTATAACCACTTATAACTTTGTGTGTATATATCTCCTTCTGTGATTGCATTGACACTATGCTATCAATTGTTAGTTGTAATGTTGCCTTCTAATGCTGTAAAATACCCCTCAATTCCCTGTTTCTCAAACTGAATGTGCCTTAATTGTAATGGACTAGGACGCGGGGCAATGGTCTCAAACTACAGGAAAAGAGATTCAATTTAAACTTCATGACAGTTAGAGCTGTTTAACAGTGGAATATGCTGCCACATAGGAGGGTGGTGGGGTCTCCTTCTTTGGAGGTTTATAGCAAAGGCTGGATGGCCACCTGTCGGGAGTCCTGTGATGGGAGTTCCTGCATGGCAGGGGGTTGGATGGCCCTTGAGGTCTCTTTCAACTGTAGGATTCTATTATGATTCTATGATTCTATGACTCTCCTTACTGTAAGCCGCCTTGGGTCCTTTTCCAAGGAGAAAAGTGGGGTAACAATACTCAAAATATATAAATAAAATAGTGAATTGAAAGAGTTCAGGGTGGAATCCTCAGGAGAGACCCATAACCATGATCTGTGTTGTGTATTGATCTGTATTCCTATTATCTGTACTTGCTTATGTTGAAGTAACTGTCTTCCTGTTCCAAAGGGAACAGGCCTATTTGTTTATTCAAGTTGCTGCATTTGGATCCTTAATCCTATTGGTTTCTGTTCCTGTTTCAAAGGGAACAGGCCTATTGGTTTATTCAAGTTGCTGCATTTGGATCCTCAACCCTATTGGTCTCTGCCAAAAGGCAGCTTTGTGATTGGTTGTAATTGTTCCCTCCAAAATGTATCTTTTCCTAGCCAGTCCTGGCTCCTATAAATGTAGCTCCCTCTCCCCAGTCCCCAGTCTTGTTCTCTCCCTGAATAAAGAGCTGTTACACTAGAAGCTGTCTCCAGCCTGCTATGTCCAAGAGCTGAAATCATTTGCTGAAATCACTAGACCCCACGTCACAACAGTCTGCATAGGACAAGGCACTTCCGCTCACCATTTCAGGGACTCCCCCTTTGGATCGCATGACAAGTTGGCTGAGTGACACTCAGTTCACCCCCTTCACTCTTGCTCCCTCGCCTCCTCTACCTGATGCCTCGCTCTGCCCAAAGACAGGACCAGCCCTGCCACTTCGACAGGGCCTTGACTCGTTCCCCGCAGAGGGGTGGGTTCCTCGTCCATCCCACCACACCGCCTTCTGCGAGATCCCACGTGTCCACCCTAAGCAGGCCACTGACCTGGACGTCCTCTATCATGATGGAGTACCGGATGCCGTTCGACTCCAGGAAAACTTTAACTGCTTGGAGGCTGTGAAACGGGACGCGTACATCGATGGCGGTCTCGGGGTTGGTTGGCAATCGCCAGAAATCCAGCTGGGGAGAAAACAGAGAAGACATTTGCGTAATTTAACCGTCTCGTGGCACAGTGGTTAAATGCCCGTACTGCAAGTAAAATTGTGCTCACGACTAGAAATGGGCACGAAACGAGTGATTTTTCGTTTTCGTTTTCGTTTTTTCATTTCGTTATGCAACGAAAACGAAAACGAAATTTTTTTTCAAAACAAAACGAAAACGACCAATTTTGCCGTGTTTTTCGTTTTCGTTGCAGCAAATGCATTGAACTGAAAAGAATGCTAACGAAACAGCAATTTTTTGTTTTTGTTTTTGTTTTTCGTTTCGTTACGTAACAAAAATGAAAACGAAAAATTTGCAAAACCCACCGAAAAACAAAAACGAACCGAAACGGACCCTTAAACGACCAAACTACAAACGAAACACCATTTTTTGAGTCGTGCCCATCTCTACTCACGACCTGGGGTTCAATCCCAGGTAGCAGGCTCATGGTTGACTCAGCCTTCCATCCTTCCAAGGTTGGTCAAATGAGTACCCAGCTTGTGTAGCCTGCATACTGTAATTAAAAAACTGTAAACTGCCCAGAGACTACTTGAAGTGGTACGGGGCGGTATGTCAGCAGAACACTTTTAAATCCATACAGCATCGTTTGCAGCTTGCAATGCTGTTTCTCATTGGTAACCGCTGCTGTTGACCTGGAATAGATTGCATGGGGCAGGATAGTGATCAGAAATAAGTACAGTAGGACCCCAGTAGCCGCTGGGGATTGGTTCCAGACCTTCCCATGGATAATGAAAACCATGGATAAGAGAGAACACCAAAAAAATTATCCCCAAAACTGCTGTTTTGTGACAGTAGCTTGCTTCATGGCTGCAGTTTTAAGGCAGTAGCTTGCTTTGCCGCTGCTGAATTATTTATTTAATTTTTCCTCTGCCAACCGTGGATAACTGAATCAGTGGATAATGAATCAGTGGATACGGGCACCTACTGCACTGTATTTTTCACTCTATAAGACATACCTGACCATAAGGTGTACCCAGTTTTTAGAGGAGGAAAACAAGAAAAAAAAAGTTTAACCTAAGGCTTATGGTAGGGGAATCCTGACTGCAAAAGGGGAGGGCAGAGGCTCCCTGGAGGAGACTTCCATGCAAACGAGGTGATTTTTTTGGCCAGAGAATCTTGGCTGCAGAAGGGGAGGGGTGGGGAGGGGATCCCTGGAGGAAACCTCTTTGCAAGCAAGGTGATTGGAACTGCGGAATCCCGGCTGCAGCAGGGGACGGGAGAGGCTCCATGCAGCCAACTTAAATGAAAATCTCTAACATATATGTAGCGGGGTCTACTGTATTGCCTCTATAAGACACACAGACATTTCCCCTTATTTGGGGGGGGGGGGAGTGCGTCTTATAGAGCGAAAAATGTGGTAGCTGGAGGAGAGGAGGAGGATTTCTCTGCACAGAGAATTCAGAAGTGTTACTCTTTTGGCCTGACTCTCCTGAAACTCCCCACCACCAGCAGCAGCATGGACAGAGACCCAGAGTCCTGAAGGATTCTGGGAGCGGTAGTCTCTAAATGTAATTTCCATGCAGTGGCCTTCTCTGTCTCCAACCGATATTATTTGGTATGGATACCAGTGGCAGCTCATGGAGGCGGAGGAGGAAGGATCAGGCCGTTGCTCATCACTACCTGAAGATGCTGGAAGTCTTCCAACCCTTTCACCTGCTCCACCTGGAATTCATCAGCAGCAAAGATCCTTAGCACCTGGTGACTGGAGAGGAAAGGTGAGTTTCTTAATATCATTGCTCCCAAATCAGCATCTCTTCAATTATTGGCTTTTATGCATGGCAGAAAATGAGGAAAGTTATACTTCTGAGATGACAGCTTTCAGAATGGCCTGGTTTAGGCTGTGATGGCTGGAGCAT
The DNA here is from genome assembly GCA_023846285.1 of Phrynocephalus versicolor. Lineage (NCBI taxonomy): Eukaryota > Metazoa > Chordata > Lepidosauria > Squamata > Agamidae > Phrynocephalus > Phrynocephalus versicolor. The sequence continues at coordinate 1,365,201 of JAHTLZ010000161.1, read as the reverse complement.
TCTGGGAATTGTAGTTTTTTGGGGGGTGCAAATCTGGCCTCTTTCATCAGTAGATCTGATGGCTTTTCTATGGCTGCATATTGAGACTTGTATACAGCCTTCTGTGGTTGTTAGTTTCAGGAGGGATCATTTGGGACATACTTGGGAAGGCTTCCCACAATTTACCCCATGTTGGTTGACGCTCTATAATTCTGATGTAATTCTCAGATTCTGCCACAAGGTGCCAGTGTAGAGTTCTTTGTTCCTACAAACTGCAATTTATGTTCCGTCAGTGTCTTGTTTTGCCACATTGGGTGGCAAAACATTAACGCCTGCTGTTATGCAACACAAGGCATCTGTGTTGAGGAAAAGAACCATTCTTTCAGTAATTTTCCAACACAGGTTAAGAGGTTGGTCTTTTCACCCTGTCGTGATTTTGTCCCTGCACAGCCTAGTTGAGGATACTTGGCGATTTTAGCTTCTGACAGACATCACATGTTTGTCTACATCTTCAGATTTTAACACCTGAAGCTTGTACAACTGCTGAGGAAAATGTTTGCAAATATTTGCTGTGAGACATTGGAGACCAAAAACAACGGGTGTCAGTGGGACACCATTCTGTTGACACAACTCTAATTTGCAATGGGAATACAGTGGTACCTCTACTTACGAGCGGCTCTACTTACAAGCAATTCAACTTAAGAGCGGAAAACCTTTAGTGCTTTAACTGCTGCCTTACAAATTTTAGATGCAGTTTGCTCTAAACACTGCTCTATTTTTTAATTTTTTAATTTTAATTGTTTTAATTTTTTTTAGATATGGCTGCTCTACTTACGACTTGTTCGACTTATGAGTATGCATTCGGCATGGATTAAACTCATACGTAGAGGTACCACTGTACAAGGTCTGGGCTGAGAAAACCCTTCTGGGAGGGTATAATGAATATGTTGCGCACCTATTACTCGCTAGAGGGAAATTTGCACAAAGGCTATTTGGAACAAAATAGCACCCACCCAAAGGTGGTTATTGTAGCCGTTTTCAAAGTGTCTGGAGAGGTCCAGGTAAGATACCTCCAAAGGGAACCCTAAGGCAGGTCTAAAGTTTAATTTCAGTCCAACTGCTCCCATGATTCTTCGAAACAAAAAAGGCCAGAGAGTGAACCGGTGGGCCTTCCGCCTGCAGCCACTTTGCATTCAATTAGTTTTTTTTTTAAGAGTAGTGCCTTATTTTTTTCTCCACACTAGCAAAATCCCCTAAAGACAGTTCAATGCTGAATGAAATGCCACCCAGACACACTACGACTATTCTTACACAAAACCTGTGGACGGACGGGGTGGGGTGGGGTGGAGCTTCTATGTATCAATTACCCTGCACAGGGTTGGGGGGGGGCTGTTCGGACAACCGGATTGGTCTGAGTGTTATCTCTTTGCTTTTCTCGCCTTAGGACCATTTAGTGACCAATGAATTACTTCTCTCCTGCTTTTTGGTTTCAGCTAATTGCTATTATTTATCTCTGAGGGACACCTGGCCACACATTCACTGTTCCCCAGAATGGCGATCAACACCCCCCCCCAAGTGTTGTACGGGATCCAGCATTCGGGATCTCTGAATGGATTTCCTCAAACAATACAAGTTAACTTCTCTGTTTTCCAGAAGAGTAACTCCTGTTCATAACTTGAATCCCGTAGTGTGGATGCTGACATACTGGAACAAGTTCAGAGGAGGGAAACGGATTGTCAGTGGTAGTGGAAACCAAGCCCTGTGAGGAAAGACTGAAAGAACTGGCCATGTTTAGCTTTGAGAGAAGGAGACTGGAGGGTGATAAGAGATCCCTTTTCAGCCCTTCAGAGGGCTGGGAGAGTAAGAACAGACAAAAGAAAATATTTTTTCACCCAGCGCGTTGTTAAGTCTGCGGAACTCCCTGCCACAGGATGTGGTGGTGGCATCTGGCCTGGATGCCTTCAAAAGGGGATGGGACAGATTCCTGGAGGAAAAGTCCATCCCAGGTTACAAACCATGAGGGAGATGTGTCACCTCCAGGCTTAAAACTAGGGTATTTCAAGGACCAGATGCAGGGGAGTGGGATCAGGAGGCAGAGATCTAGTCTCATGCGTTCCCAGATGCATCTGGTGGGGCCACTGTGAGATACAAGAAGCTGGACTAGATGGGTCTTTGGCTTGATCCAGCAGGGCTCTTCTTAGGTTCTTATGATCCACCCAGAGTGTAGGACATGCAACAACAAGCTCCGGTTACAGGAAGTCAGATTTTGGTTGGATATCAGGAAACACTTCCTAAGTGTTAGAGCGGTACAACAATGGAACAAATTACCTTGAAAGATGGACAGTGCTCCAACGCTGGAGGCATTCAAGTCAAAACTTGGCTTCCTACTTTGAGCAGGGGTTTGGACTGGAGGGTCTAAAAGGCTCCCAGTTCCATGATTCTGTGAGCGCATGACCTGCACAGTCATGTTTCCAAGAGAAGGGAGTGTTGGACGCGTTCAGATGGAATAGCCATGATGCTGGAGGCATTGAAGTGAAATTTGGAGAGCCATCTGTCAGACTAGTTTCTTTTGGATTCCTGCCTTAAGCAGGGGGTTAAAGAAGAACATAGGAACCTAAGAAGAGCCATGCTGGATCAGGCCAAAGGCCCATCGAGTCCAGCTTCCTGTATCTCACAGTGGCCCCACCAAATGTTGGGTTGGACTCTGCAGCCTTAAAGGCTCCTTCCAACTCCATCATTCTATGATTCTACCCTATTGCCTTCACCTCTTGGGAAGATCAAACATTCTTGCAGAAGCCCTGAGTCATCTACGTACCCCACAAATGTCTCCGTGCCAAGGGCAGCTGCCACGAGCGTCACGAACACCAGGAGGCCCCTCATCATTGAAACAGGACGCTGACTAGGGGTTGGGGAGCTCCCTGAGATGACTTTTATATACACCATCCTAATGGGCCCCAGCCCATATGGCAAGAAGGACCAGTTCTGCCAGCTGTTGGCCTTCCCACCACACTGTCGGAAAAGAGCTGGCAGCACTTCCATCCTCACTCCTTCGTGATGGATGTGTGGGGAAGGTGCCACCTGCTTTGATAGGAGAAGAAACTCTGAATGGTTGCCCTTATCCTTATCAGACCTTGTCCCGATGCAAAGGTATGGATGAGTTGGCCACACTGTGCCTGGTTTGAGGTCTCGGAGGCAATGCATAAGAACATAAGAGACGTGCTGGATCAGGCCACAGGCCCATCTAGTCCAGCTTCCTGTATCTCATGGTGGCACCACCAAAAGTGTCCGGGAGCGTACGAAACAAGATTTCTGTCTCTTGATACCACTCCCCTGCATCTGGCCCTTGAAGTACCCTGGTTTTAAGCCTGGAGATGACACATCTCCATCATGGTTTGTCACCTGTGATGGGCTTCTCCTCCAGGAATTTGTCCATTCCCCTTTTGAAGGCATCCAGGCCAGATGCCATCACCACCTCCTGTGGCAGGGAGTTCCACAGACTAACAACACGCTGGGTGACAAAATACTTTCTTTTGTCTGTTCTCACTCTCCCAGCCCTCAATTTGAGTGGATGTCCCCTAGTCCTGGTATTTTGTGAGAGGGAGAAGAGTGTCCCTCTATCCACTTTACTCATGCCCTGCATTATTTTGTACGTCTCAATCATATCCCCCCTCAGGCGCCTTTTTTCCAGACTAAAGAGCCCCAAATGTTTTAGCCTTTCCTCATAAGGGAGGTCCCCTAGCCCAGTTATCATTTCAGTTGCTCTCTTCTGCACCTTTTCCAGTTCCACTATGTCTTTTTTGAGATGTGATGACCAGAATTGTACACAATACTCCAGGTGTGGCCTTACTATCATTTTGTATAATGGCATTGTAATGTTGGCTGTTTTTTTTTTCAACCCCCTTTTTGATAATGGACCTGCAGGGTGATACAGCACTGTAGGACTTAAATACTGTATCACCCTGCAGGCCCATGTTCCTGACTTCTGAACCTGCTGATTTCAGTACACACTTGGACTTGGGTATAGTATGGAATAATGGAATAATGTGTCCAAGCTACATGAAGCCAGATTTTAGTTGAATATATGGAAAAACTTCCTAACTGTTAGAGCAGTACGGTCTTCCTGTTTTGAGCAGAGGGTTGGACTCCAGGATCTACTAGGTTCCCTGTTCCATGACTCTTTGAGCACATTACCTTCATAGCCATGTTTCCAAGAGAAGGGCGTGCTAGAAGCATTCAGAAGGAGTGGCCAGGATGCTAGGTCTGCTGCCCCCAAGAATCTGCCACCCGAGGCACTTGCCACAAGGGTTTATGTCCATGATCTAAGAGAGAACATAACCAGCACAAAGGAGTTCCCACCATCCCCTCATCTGTAGAGAAGGCAAAGTGCTTCCAAGCAAAAAAAAGTGTGCTCCTTATATACCATCCATAGTGCTTAAAGCACTCACTGGGGGTGGTTTACAATTTAATTATGCAGGCTACACATTGCCCATGCACCCCCCAAAGCAAGGTGGGTACTCATTTTACCAACCTTGGAAGAATGGAAGGCTGGGTGCATCTTGAGGCAGCTACTCGGGATTGAACCCCAGGTTGTTAGCACAGTTTTAGCTGCAGGACAGCCATTTTAACCAAAGCGTTGCAAGGCTCTACAAGGCACATAGCTGTACTCCTTGTTTCGGGAAGAGGTGTGGGATCAGAAAGCCAAAACCAAGGCTGATAGAGAAACAGTGGTTGGTTGCTGCGACTTATGCCACTGTGCTTAGTGACTAGCGTAACTCAGCAAGAGGATTCAGGCCCTTAAGTAACTGAGATGATAAATAATGCATATAATTTATTAATCGTGAGATATTTTGACAGGTGTGTATTTCATTTAAAGACATAAAATGGTAGATTAAGGTATATTTTTATGTCCCTATACTATAAATGACATACAGCAAGGTTTCAGAGTGGATTCTTCCCCGGCCCTACCTAGAGATACAGGGGCGAACGTTCTTACTCTCGGTATTTGTACACGACCCCTAAACTCTGTGGCAAATGGCTCCCAGCTCCGGAGCTTAAAATTGTTTCCCCACCAGCTCTGGAGTTTACAGATAATTAAGTGCGACCACGCCCACCTAAGCGCATCCCAGCGCACTTTTCAGGTACCTGCTCTCCGGAGGTGAAAATTCCTGATGCGGATATAACGTAGTGACTGCCGGGCTCTCCTTGCTTCTGTTTGTTCTTTTTTTTTGCCCCCCGCTCCTTTAAGAGATCTGAATGCAGAGCCGGGACAGCAGAACGGAGGTGAGCGGCATTCTTTTCTTCCTTTTTTCCTCCCTCCCCTCACGCAGCCAGCAGCCAGGAGTGCGGAGGGGGTGGGAACGCAGGAACAGCGACAAACCCCTAAGATCTCTGGTCTGAATTTAAGTGGCCAGCGGATTTTAGGGGTCGTGTGAAAAGGTAAGCAGATCCATCAGATGAAGGCAGGGAGACACAGAACGCAACCTTGACCCACTTTTCTAGAAGTCCCAATAGCATTTGAGAGTCCTTCTTTTTAAGCGGTCACATGGGTGCCGTCCGCACTCTTGTTGTGTGCCATCACGTTGTGCCTGCCTCACGGAGGACTCCGTAGGGTTTCTGTGATGTCTGGGGAGCCCACGGTCCCACGGTCTCCCTAGCTGAACACGACATCTACGGTAGCACCTTACCTAAGATATATTTTGCAGATGTCCTTTTTTCCACTGGTGACTCTTGTTCTTATTTATTTATTTATTTATTTATTTATTTATTTATTTATTTATTTATTTATTTAATACTGCCCATTTGGCCGTGAGGCCACTCTGGGCATTTAACAACAATCAATACAATACAATGCAATGTAAAAAAATATATAATAAAAATAGAATTAAACAACATGAGATAACGTATAAATTCCATAAAATTATAATATTATTGGCGGGCAAATCAGCTAAATACATGTTTTAGTGGGTGGACCCTAGATTTATGTTAAGTTTGAGGAAATGCCTGCTTAAAAAAGCAGGTTTTTAATTGTTTTTTGAAAACAGCCGAAGAGGGGGCCAGGCAGATGTCTAGTGGAGGATTATTCCACAGACAAGGGGCAAGAGCAGAAAAGAAATTTTTTCTTTTCAGGCCTCACATGGTGTTAATTGCCTCAAACGCCTAGGTGAGGATCGTGAGGGAGAGGAACCGACACAGCGGAGTGTGCTGCCTGCGCTTCCGCTCAGACAAGAAGATCGAGGGGCACACGTAGTCGTGGAGAGTGTTAAGAGACTAAGGCAGTTACTTCACGTCCTTCCTCGTTCCGAGATTATGTTTGTTTCCTGAAAATGTCGTTCGCGGTCACATGGTCTTGTCCCGGTTCTGTCCCTGTTTCCGTTTACCCACAGGCGTGATTGATGGTATCATGACGACTGTTACTTCCTGTCTTGTTTCATGACAATATCTGTGCTTCCCCGCCTTCGTTTCCCCCCCTTTTTTGTTCAACCTTTCATTTTTCGATTCTCCGTAACTTTGGCTTTCATGCGTTAAGTAGCAAAGTTTGAGGTTTTATGCCTTCTTATCTCTTTCTGATGCATTGTTTATGCCATTGGGATTGTACTGGAGAATGCAACTTCACAATCCTGCCACTAGATGGTGAATGTGTATGTTGCGTGACGAGCCTTACTTCACGGGCACTTGTCTCGAAACAGGAACCGAGAGAAGATAATTCCTGAGGTTAGGGAGAGGTATGGCTCATCACGCTTAAATCCCAGTTCAGGAGGCATGGTCGGAATGAGATTCTGCTGTCACGCAAGGGACGTGCGGTAACATTTTCTCGTACCAGTCCCAAGCGTGACCATGAACCGTGATAAGAGGGGCGGGAAGTAACCGTCTAAATGTGAAGGAAGAACGGGGCAGGGATGCGTTGATAATGAGGGAAATAGCATGTGAAGTAGAGATGGGAGCAACGGTAGAGGGGTTCCTCCTGACAGAGGAAGAGGAAGGGGAAAAAGCACGTGCTGGAGAGGGGGAGCGCACGCGAGATATAAAAGTTGAGGAAATTATTGAAGAGGGGCAGAAGGAAAGCGGAGCGGGAAGGAAGGAGGACGAAGCCCAGGAATGGAGGGTCTTCGTTTTCCAGGTCCTGGTGGCTCCTTGGAAGAGGGCCTCTTCAGAGGGAAGGAGATGAGCCGCTTCTCTGGAAGGGATGCCCAGCTGTGCTCGTCACCCGTGTTGCGGGACATTGTGTTCGGGTCGGGGACCTCATCTGAGACTCCGAACGGTTCCAACTTCAAGCCAGCCCGCGGGAACTCGGGCAGGGAAAAGGACTCAATATACGGTCTCTGTTTTGTTGAGTGGTCCCTTGGAAGCTGTTGGGCCAGAAGAAGTTATAGTTCATGATGTTATGCGTAAGTTAAATAAAGTTAACTTGTTTTCACCGTCCATGGCATCTCCGGAGATGTCTTTGGGAGAGAGGGCGACTCCGGAACAGAAGCGACCCACTCACAGCCTAGCCTGGGAAAATTGGGTATTATGGGCTTTCAGTGGGAGAAGGCGCTCTGATAATCACCTTGCTTGTGTGAAGAACTCATGGGTATTAATATTATTGAAACTGCAGAGCTGGAAGGGACCACATCGATCTGTGGTTCTCAACCTCCCCAATGCTGCCACTCTTTAATACAGTTCCCCATGTTGTGGTGGCCCCCTTGCCCTGCTTGGAAGAGGTCACAAGCCCCCTTTGGCAGGCCACAGCCGCAGGGGCCATAGACAACCTCCCTCTACAGGCACGCTCAGCCAATCGTAGCCTCTGGTGCCATTGACTGACATCCCCTTCAACCTATCAAGCTGTAACTCACTCTTTCCCCCCCCTTCCTCCCCCTCCTTCTCCAGACCCAATCCGTTTGTGCCTTTTTCTTCACTGGCTCAGGGTGACCCCTGTGAAATGGCCATTTGACCCCCAAAGGGGTCCCAACCCCCACATTGAGAACTACTGCTATAGATCATCATGTCCAGACCCTGCCAAGGAGGTCCAGAGAGGAATTGAACTCCCAAACTAAACCACTGATCTATCTAGCATTAATCAGCTACATCTGGATTTATTCCGTTCATTTTGTAGCATCCACTGGGGTTGAGTTTGTATTTCGATTTTTGCTCTTTGATTCAAGACTTTGAATCTTTGCATAGTTTATCGTGTTTGCCAGCATTGGTGGGGCATGGAAGGCTCCTTCAGAAAACAGTCCCCACCCCACCCCCCAGCCTGTAAACTCAAAGACAGCCCCACCTCTCTGCTTGAGTTCCTGGCCTTCTCTTTTGTGTGTTGGAAGCGGTTTTGGTCAGTTTGCTGTTAATCTGTTCGCAATTGTAAGTAAAACAAAGTGTGTTGCTTATATGCTGCCCTGCTGATCTTAAAAAAAAACTCTCCTGATGGTTTACAATTTAATTGTGAAGTGTATTTCTGCTGTTTCTGCTCTGAGCCCCCCCCCCGGCCGGCCCCCCCCCGGTCACTGAAAAGCAGTTACTAAGTCTGTCAAGGTCTGTTGCTAGAGTCAGCCTTCTTGTTCGCTTGCTGTTATCCGTTCACAAAAAGTTAAATGAAACCTTTTATTCTTTCTACTATGAATATGGGTATTTGTACACGACCCCTAAACTCCGCCGCAAATGGCTGCCAGCTCTGGAGCTTACAATTGTTTCCCCACCAGCTCCGGAGTTTGCAGGAAATTAAGTGCGACCACGCCCACCTAAGCACGTCCCAGCGCACTTTTCATGTACCTGCTCTTGGAGGGTGAAAATCCCCAGATCCGGATGTAATCTGGTGAGTGTCGGGCTCTCCTCGCTTCTGTTTGGTTTTTTTGCCTCCCGCCCCTTTAAAAGAAGGAATCAGGACGACGGGCGGCTTCGGAGGTGAGCCTGCATTTTTTCCTCTCTTTTTTTCTCCCTCCCCTCACGCAGACAGGAGCAAGGAAGTGCGGAGGGGCGGGGACGCAGGAAGAGCAACGAACCCCCAAGATCTCTGGTCCGAATTTAAGTGGCCAGCGGATCTTAGGGGTCGTGTGAAAAGGCCCTATGTCAGAGTGAGCAACTGAGACTATAAGTGCCAGCTGATGAAAAAGGTGGTCTACTGTGGGGAATTTGAAGCTGATTCTGCCCTGTGAATCCCTGTCTTTTGGTCTCACTGCTACAGGAATTTAACCAAGAATTCAATGTCAGTCGGTGCAGCCTCACAAAAGCCCAGCTCTTGGTCTCGGATTGCAGACCAAAATATCAGGGATGGGAAATTTTCCAAAGATAAACCCCAACAGATGAGTAATGGATGCCTCACACCTACACCCACACCCTGTGCTCAATAGCAGGTCCTGAGAATTGGCACTGGCTGGGTTACAGAGGGCTGAGATAGCCAAATACTTTATACTGCCTGAGGCAAAGTATAACATGGTGTCTCCAAATTGCAGAAATGTGTGTGTGCACGTGCACACACACACACAAATACACTTGTGCACACATACCCAAGATAGGTGGCAATAATGCTTTTTAAAAAGGTACTGTTTGTTCAGTCATAAAATCAATCCTTTCCCTCACTGTGCTTCGCATTTCACACATCCCTGAACGCTCTCCTTTTGTGAAGCAAATGAGACAATAACCAATGACAGGCTCAGTGGTTGCCTTTATTGCTATTATTTGTATTCCTTCCATATTTTAGGTTGTTGTTTTACCCCCCAATATTTTGCTTTGTCTAACAGAGCATGAGATGACTTTGCAGTTGACTATCACTGAAATAAAAGTTCCAATGTATAAAGGAAAAGGTCCTATTTTTTAAAATAAGGCCCATAAAAATCATTCAAAAGAATCACTGAAAATGTGCTCCTACATCTTTGTTGCAGTTCTACAAGAAAAGGAGAGAGTGGAAGCATACAAGTCTATTATGATTGTATACCTTATGTTCAAACAGAGCCAATCCTCCACACACACAAAAAAAGAAAAGAGAAATGACAAAAGGAAGTACATCGGGACCCTTGTATTTGCAGGATCAATAGTAGTGGTTTCACTTAGCCAAAGTCTGAACATACTAAAGATATTAAAAGAAAGAAATCCAGGAAAAAAACGATTTTTCACATGTATTACCAGAACTGGACATTAGAGGGAGCCATAGACCATGTTATGAATTCTTGTTGGTTAATAATACACAGCATGGTCTCTGGTGCCCTCTGAAGGCCAGTTCTGATAATGCATGTGAAAATAAATTTTCTGGGTCCCCCCCACCCCTTTTAGAGCGTTTATACACAACCCCTAAACTCTGCCGCAGATGGCTCCCAGCTCCGGAGCTTTAAAATGTTTCCCCACCAGCTCCGGAGTTTACAGGCAATTAAGTACGACCCCGCCCACTTTAGCACGACCCAGTGCACTTTTCTTGTACCTTCTCTCTGGAGGTGAAAATTCTTTGATGCGGTGCAACGATAGTGAGTGCGGGGCTCTCCTTGCTTCTGTTTGCTGTTTTTTTGGCTCCCGCCCCTTTAAGAGCTACTTAAGAGCTACTGGAATGTTGCTCCAGCAAGAGCCGGCAAGAGCCGGCAAGAGCGGAGGCAGAACGGGAGGTGAGCCAAGATCTTTCCTTCCTTTTTTTTCTCCCTCACCTCACGCAGCCAGCAGCCAGGGTGGGGACACAAGAAGAGCGACAAGCCCCTAAGATCTCTGGTCCGAATTTAAGGGACCAGCGGATCTTAGGGGTCGTGTAAAAGCGCCCTTGGTCTCTATTATAGGTTTTCTGTATCCAGGGGAAACTTTGAACAAATCCTCCATGAATATGGGGGTTGTACTACTGTAACTAGAATGTGTGGCTTTCCATAAGCGATTAGATCACAAGTACCATCAACCTTGGCCAGCTTAAGGAGCAGTAAGGGATGACGAGAGCTCAGAAAAGTTATTCTGCCAGATTTTTCCAGCTTCCTCTGGGTGTGCTGGAACGTTGTCTGTAAAAGGAACTTTTCTAGGCTCTGATCTAAGGGAGGGCCTGCAGGTGACACTGTCACTGCTTTCGGTTTTGGTATGACATTTCCCTCCTGATGGCCCTTGGATAGAGCAGTGGGTCTTCCAGACACTTCGAAAGGCTTAATAGGGGTGATCCCGGACATGTTCCATGATCTTCAGCAGGGCTACCCAGGTCTCTTCTGCCGTTGGGATGATCTGATCAGCTGGCAGGACGAATCCGTGCTTGCCTCGGTCTCGGAGCTCGAAGGTGAAAGAGTATTTGACACCATTCTTATAGCTCCAGTCGATGGTCGTCCCGTCAGCTTGGTCTGTAGGAGCAGAAAACAAAAATAAATCCCGCTTTGGACACCCTGTTTGTACTGGCATATTTGGCGAAAACAAAATGGAACATTAAGAAGATGAAAAGGTCACACTCACAGCATCTTACAGACTAAACGGCTCTATTTTTATGTGAGAGCTTTCGTGGCTCAAGTCCACTTCCTCGGGCGTAAGAAAGGCAATTATTTATACAAGGCCCCTGGGAAAAAAAAGACCCTGTTTGTTTCCTGGATACAACTTCTGCAACAATTTATGTTTTACTTCAGAACTGCAGAAGAGCTGGAAAAGATGGTCAATCAAAAGGGGCTTACCCCTGGCCAAGTTTAAAAGTACTGTAAAGAGAATTCTTTTTCTCTGAGGCAAAATATTCCAAAACATCTCCACCTTCTGATTTACTCTGGGTTCTTTTCAAAACAAGAGACCACATTACTTTTCAAAAACTGTATTTTGTTTTCTATTCTTAAGATGCAAAAATAAGAATTCAAAAAATATCAAAAATATCAAAACCTTAACAAATCTCAATCATAGTTTTATTTCCCTAAAAATAATAAAACGAAGTCATCCTGAGTGACTAACTGATTACATTCAAGATTTCTCCTAAGCTAACTTTTCCTACTCTACCTAGCTGCAGTGAGCTCCATTGCTCGAAGCGATCCTAAGCATAACCATGAGCATAATCATCAGCATAATAATGGCTTCTCTCTGTCTTATCACCTTCTTCTTAAAGCTGCCAGATATCACATGATATAATTGACCAATGGTAGTTTACCATATTCCACGCTGCTAGCTTATGTCTGTTCCTCTACATACCTTAGATAAGGTATAATACTATTTATTTATTTATTTATTTATTTATTTATTTATTTATTTATTTATTTATTATACTGCCCGTCTTCCAGAGGAACTCTGGGCAGTTAACAGTAAGATTAAAGAACAATAAAACACAAGATAAAAAATAGAGCTAAGCCCCCGGAGCCATCTGCCTGGAAATACTCACAGATGGTGTCGATCAAGCTCCCAAAAGTGTATTTCGTGCCGTACACTTCCTCCAAGGCTGCCACTGCTTCTTGAGCAAGGTTATTCTGCGTGAACAATGAGAAAAAGCAGAGGATGCCAGTGGGATGGAGGTCCTCCCGCATCACCCCCTGCAACAGCTGAGGGGTTTCCCTGCCTGCTTATTAATCTGATTGGTTGCCTATCCTGCTTTGCTTGCACAGATGGGATGCTAGAAAGCTTACAACAAAACCATGCCAGTACGATGGGAAACATTTAGGCCAGCCTCCGCAGACTATTAGTCTCTGTGAAGAGATTGCCCCCTGGGATCAGTTGCTGAATGGCATTCCCGGTTGCCATGTACGGGTGTGAAAGCTGGACTGCGAAGAAAGCAAATTGTGGGAGGGGAGGGGGGACCGATCCGTTTCACATGTGGCGCCGCAACAGAGCTGTGTGGATCCTCCGGAGAGACAGAAAAGGCAAACAAGTGGGTCCTAGATCAAATCAAGCCTGAACTATCTCTGGCGGGAAAGATGATTAAGTTTAGGTTGCCTTACTCTGGGCACCTCGTGACAAGGCAGGATAAGATAAGATAGGAGGAAGGCAGCAGGGAAAGAGGAAGACCCAGTACGAGATGGACTAACACCCTGAAGCAGGGGTCCTCAAACTTTTTTAACAGGGGGACAGCGAACCAGGGGGGCCAGTTCGCTGTCCCCCCTGGCTGTTGACAACCTCGAGCCGGTCCAGAGGAGGGCGGCCTGGATGGTTGAAGGTCTGGAAGAAATGTCTTACAAGGAACAGCTTAGAGAGCTGGGAATGTTTAGCCTTTCAAAAAGAAGGCTGAGGGGGGATATGATAGTTATGTTTAAATAGGATGTCGTATTGAAGAGGGAACAGGTTTGTTTTCCATGGCTTCAGAGACTAGGACGTGGGGCAATGGTTTCAAGCTACAGGAAAGGAGACTCAATTCGAACATTAGGAAGAACTTCATGATGGTTAGAGCTATTCGGCAGTGGAATATGCTGCCACAAAGGAGGGTAGTGGAGTTTCCTTCTTTGGAGGTTTTTAAGCAGAGGCTGGATGGCCACCTGTCAGGAGTCCTGTGATGGGGGTTCCTGCATGGCAGGGGGTTGGACTGGATGGCCCTTGAGGTCTCTTCCAACTCTAGGATTCTATTCTATGAAGCAATCGTCAGACACCGTTGGGGGCCAGACTATAGGTTGAAAAACAACAGTGGAGGAGGAGGAGGAGGAGGAAGAGGAGGAAGAGGAGGAGGAGGAGGCGGAAATTAGAGTTGTACTTTTTATCCTTTCACTTCTAGTCTGCCAGGGTTGGCATGCCCAGGGCTCGGCAATTCCCTTATAGGGTGTCTGCTGGAAGGGTGACACAAGGCCCCGGTCATTCCTTGCAATTCCACAGAAGAAAACAGGTGGGCAGGGAGGCCAGGGAACAAACGAAGGCTCGTTCCGTGAAGCTGCCCTGCATAGCTCAGCCGGTGTCCGGAAGCTGCCTGAAAGAACAGCCCTTCTCGGGGATCCTCTGCATGCCATGTTTTCGGCTCGGGGGGGGGGGAGTGGTGGGGGGCTGTGCAATGGCTGGCAGGCCGGATTGAGGACCCCAGGTGGGCCGGATCCGGCCCATAGGCCGTAGTTTGAGGACCCTTGCGCTAAAGGAAACCACAGGCTTTGAGTTTTCAAGTGCTGAGCAGAGCTATTGAGAGCAGGACATCTTGGAAGGCTGTTGGCTTAATAGGATTGTTGATGTCGTCGTTGTGTGTCGTCAAATCGCTCCCTAATTCTGAGACCCTAGGGATGAAAGACTTCCAAAATGTCCTGTCCCCAACTCCTCTGCTCAGATCTCACACCTGTGCCTTCCACACTGCAGTCCATCCCATGTTCTGTCTTCCTCTTTTCCCGCTACCACCTTCCACTTTTCCTAGCATCGTCGCCTTTCCCAGTGAGCCCAGCTTTCTCATGACTGGTCCAAATCCAGAGAGCCTCTGTTTGGTCATTTCTGTAGTATTGCATTCCTCAAGAGCAGACGCTTGGAAGCACACTGTCCATGGGCAAATAGAAACTCGAAGTTATTAACTATTAGAAGTGGAAGATGCTGCCACAAAGGAGGGTGGTGGCGTTTCCTTCTTTAGAAGTTTTTAAGCAAGGGGTATTTGTACACGACCCCTAAACTCCGCCGCAAATGGCTCCCAGCTCCGGAGCTTAAAATTGTTTCCCCACCAGCTCCGGAGTTTACAGATAATTAAGTGCAACCACGCCCAGCTAAGCGCGTCCCAGCGCACTTTTCAGGTACCTGCTCTCGGAGGGTGAAAAATCCCAGATCCGGATGTAACCTAGAGTGCAAAGCTCTCCTTGCTTCTGTTTGTTGTTTTTTGCCTCCCGCCCCTTTAAGAGAAGGAATCAGGACGACAATGGGGCTCGGGGCGGCTTGGACCGGCAGACGGAGGTGAGCCTGCATTCTTTTCTCCCTTTTTTCTCACTCCCCTCACGCAGACAGGAGCAAGGAAGTTCGGGGGGGTGGGGACGCAGGAAGAGCAATGAACCCCCAAGATCTCTGGTCCGAATTTAAGTGGCCAGCGGATCTTAGGGGTCGTGTGAAAAGGGGGGTTGGACTCAATGGCCCTTGAGGTCTCTTCCATTATTCCATTATTCTATTATTTTGTTATTTCATTAAGCTTTAGACTTCTTTTCCTCTTTTTTTAGAGTGGCTTGTACCGAGAAGCTTGGAAAAAGTCTGTTGTTGGACCATAATTTTGACAGGGACTGTGAAAATCCCTGTGCAGACAATAAACTGGTTCAGCCACCACCCTGAGAATCCCTAAACCAGGTTCCTGGCTGAAGCCAGGCCATGTCATTTGACTTTTTAAATTAGACGTGGGAATATCCAGGGAGCCTTTGCAGAATAAAACCGTGGCCTCCCTGGCAGCGTGGTCATCCTGTGAGGAGGAGGGTGTGCTTCTCACCAGTTCCTCATGGTCAGGGGCCAGCTCTTGCGTGTAACCGTAGGGGAACATCAGCATCTGGGAGTAACTGTGGATGGAGACCACGGATTTCACATTCCCGTGGGCCAGGATGAAGTCCACGATGGATTTGACTTCGCTCTCCGAGTGAGGGAAGGCCCCATGATACGTTTCGTCACAAGGGTTGCCGCTGGCACCTGGACCTGCGGGAGAATTCCGGGCGGAAGCAAGCTGAGTTTTGATGCCCCTCCGGGGGGCTCACGGTACCCGGCGTGGTCTCGTGGATAGAATGATGGACTAGTATTCGGGAGTAGAGATGGGCACGAATGAAAAAAAATGGCATTTCGTTTGTCGTTTGTCGTTTGGAGGGTCTGTTTCGGTTCGTTTCCGTTTTTTGCGAATTTTTGCAAAAAATTTGTTTTGGTTTTCGTTCGTTTCGTTACCTTTTCGTTACCATTTATTTCATTTTTTTGTGATTTTTTTTTTAGGATTTTAAGCAGTTCACTCATATTGCAGTAACGGAAACGAAACGCACGACAAAATTTCCGGTGTTTCTGTTCGTTTCGTTTCATTTTAGAGACAAAATTCGTTTGTCGTTTCGTTACATAACAAAATGAAAAAAACGGAAACAGAAACGAAAAATTGTTCATTTCATGCCCATCTCTATTCGGGAGCCCTGGGTTTGAATCCCCACTCAGCCATGGGATTGGGTAGAATTGGTAAAACCCCTCCTTAAATATCTCACGGGCCACACGAGCCCCATTTGGGTCTCTGTAAGTCCCTTGGCAGCACATAAAAGGAGATTCACAGAGCAGGTGTACATTCTGGGCATCGGAAGCAGGGCACCGTTTCCGTGTGAGAGCACGTGTGCTGCATGCTAGCACTTCTTGGCCTCCAGATTATCTAAGAAGGATCGGGATGCAACCGTGCCCAAAACCCAAAAGAAAAGAAAAGTGTTCTGCTTATATACCGCCCCATAACACTTCAAGTAGTCTTTGGGCGGTTTACAATTTTAATTACAGTATGCAGGCTACACATTGCCCCCCCCCCAGCAAGCTGAGTACTCATTTTGCCCACCTTGGAAGGATGAAAGGCTGAGTCAACCATGAGCTGGCTACCTGGGATTGAACCCAAGGTTAATGTAAGCACAGTTTTAGCTGCAGTGCAGCTGTTTAACCACTGCGCCACAAGGCTCCCTGAAAGAAGACTCGCTAGTTTGTGTAGAACAGAGACGAGCAATTTGGAAGGTCCCAGAATCCCCCAGCCAGACTGCCCACAGAGTGACCTTACTACCAGGTGGGCAGTATAAAAATCCAATAAATAAATAAATAAATAAATAATTCTGGAATTTCTACTCGAAAATAAATAAATCTTTCCCACCTACATGGCCCATGGTCTTATTACAACCTGGTTGTTTCCCCAACAGTGGGACTACAACTTCCATCCTCCCCCAGCCAGCGTAGCCAGCTAGTTTCACTTGCCTCCAAAACCGACGTCCCAGTTGCGGTTGGGGTCTACCCCGATGCAGGAAGACCCAGCGTTGACTGATCTTGTCTTGCGCCACATGCGGTTCTAAAAAGAGCAGAAGATGTAACGTGAGCCACTCTCTGTAGCTGGCATCTTCAGAAGGCAAGGAGCTCAGGGAACTAGGAGTTCTCTCTGCGCTCTGGGGTATAGAGTGAGTGAGACTGGGGTTTTTTAAGTTGTGGGAAAGAGGAAACCCTTTCCCACAGGCCATGTCACACGACCCCTAAGATCCGCTGGCCACTTAAATTCGGACCAGAGATCTTAGGGGCTTGTCACTCTTCCTGTGTCCCCACCCCTTCGCACTTCCTTGCTCCTGTCTGCGTGAGGGGAGGGAGAAAAAAAAGGAAGAAAAGAACTTGGCTCACCTCCGTTCTGCCTCTCGCTCTTGCCGCGGCAACATTCCAGTCTCTTAAGTAGCTCTTAAAGGGGCGGGAGCCAAAACAACAACAAACAGAAGCGAGGAGAGCCCCACACTCACTATCGTTACACCGCATCAAGGAATTTCCACCTCCAGAGAGCAGGTACTTGAAAGGTGCGCTGGGACGCACTAAAATGGGCGTGGTCACACTTAATTTCCTGTAAACTCCGGAGCTGGTGGGGAAACATTTTTAAGCTCCGGAGCTGGGAGCCATTTGCCCCGGAGTTTAGGGGTCGTGTAAACGCCCTTACAAAAACCCAGTCTCACTCACTTTATAACCCAAAGTGCAGAGAGAACTCCTAGTTCCCTGAGCTTGACAGGGCATCTGCTACATACAGCAGGATTAATATTGGTTCCCTGGGTCTCCTGTGGCCATTCCTTCCAAGAGAACCTACCGTGCTGTGGGTATAAGCAAAGCCGTCGGGATTTGTGACGATCTCCAGGAAGATGTCCATGGAGTTGAGGATGGATGTCACCGAAGCCTCGTTGCCAAATTCGCGGGCGATCTGCAAGAGAACCAGTGGCTTTCCATGGGTTTCCGTTGCTTGTTTCCATCTGCTATGTAAACCCATTGATGGCTATGAGGCGGCTGAGCGAGCATCATAGCCAGCGGATCTCCCTAAACCAGTGGTTCTCCACCGGTGGGTCCCCAGATGTTCCTGGACTGCCACTCCCAGAAGCCTTCACCACTAGCTGAGCTGGCCAGGATTTCTGGGAGTTACAGTCCAGGAACATCTGGGGACCCACCGGTGGAGAACCACTGCCCTAAACCTATACATTAAAGCACCATTCCTTTCTCCTGAAAAAAAAGAAGAAGAAGGACACCTTGCCCAGTCCCAGCCTCAAAAGAGGTCGTTCCAGGGCACAGTTACCTTGTTTGCCGTCCATAGTCCTGTCGCCTGGGTGATCCACTCCCGGGAGTGAATGCCGGTGTCGATCCAAATGGCTGGGCGGTTGTTCCCTCCCGTGCTGAACTGCAAACGGAATCAGCAGCCATTAAAGAAAACCCCCCCCCCCCCTTCGTGACTGTACAAGAACCCATCTAGTTGGCTTTTCCCTGTTGTAATTCTAGATGGCTGCTTTGGGCAGCAACCACCACCTCCTTCTTTTTTTAAGGTTTTATTGGTTTCTTTTAAAATATGGAAAAAAAAGGGGGGAATGTTAAAAAAACAGGAAGAAAGGGAAGGGAAATGGGAGGGAGGAATTAATACATTGGATACAGATCAGAAACAAAGATTAGATACCATTGAATTCAGCTAATGCTATATATTAGAGATGGGCACAAAACGAACAATTTTTCGTTTCCGTTTTCGTTTTTTCATTTCGTTACGTAACGAAACGACAAACGAATTTTGTCTCTAAAATGAAACGAAACGAACAGAAACACCGGAAATTTTGTCATGCGTTTCGTTTCCGTTACTGCAATATGAGTGAATTGCTTAAAATCCTAAAAAAAAATCACAAAAAATTGAAATAAATGGTAACGAAATGGTAACGAAACAAACAAAAACAAAAATGAATTTTTTGCAAAAATTCATGAAAAACAGAAACGAACCGAAACGGACCCTCCAAACGACAAACGATAAACGAAATGCCATTTTTAAAATTCGTGCCCATCTGTACTATATATCATTGAATATAACTAGCTTAACAGTTTTCAAGTGCAGCTGCCACTCCTTGCCATCTTCTTGCAAAGAGTTCTTATTCTCCTTTGGGCAGCACCCTCCTAATGAAAAGGGATTATCTTCCCTTCATCAATGTGCACTTGGAGGTGCGCAAACCTTCGTTAAGGGTTTCATGCAGATCTTGGCAAAGCAACAAGTGTACTGAAGGTTCCTAACTACAGGGGTTTCCTGGGAAAGGTCTGTAGTAGTAGTAGTTGTTGTTGTTGATGATGATGATCTCGTGTTAAATTCCTCTAGCTGAATGACAGAATTCTGGGGATTTACGGAGCAGAACAGCTTCAAGTTCCCCACAATACTCCACTCCTTTTCTTGTTCACTAGCCCTAGCCTCAGTAACTCATTCCGAGACACGAATGGAGTAAGAATAAGAAACATTTTCTTTACTTTCAGTTGTGAGTATCTCAAACAGCATACTAACAAACACGGCTGTTTTTCAGCAACAGACTCAAGAGACGAGGGGAAAACACTGAGCAATGTGGCAGGGCTCTCTTTTCGAATTCAGAGGCCGGAGGAAACAATTGGTTAGTCCTGGCTAGATTAGCCGTCTCTCCAGCCCAGAAATGTCCCTCTCAGCCAGACATTCTGCAGGCAGCATACGAGGTTGTAAAAAAACTCCAGGACACCCTAAATTCATTGAATACCATCTCCAAATAATGAATGCCCTCCCAAGTGAGATCCGCCTGGTGCCAACATTTATGACATTTCGGTGCCAGGTAAAAGCCTTCCTGTTCCAGAAGTTTTTTAACTGATACAACATATAGACTGTGGGTCCTCTGTAGAGATGGGCACGACTTAGCGGAATTCCCGTTTCCGTTTCCGTTACTCGTTTCCGTTATGGAACGGAAACGGTAACGGGAATTACACCGCCAGTACTCGAACTCGAACCGACTAAAGAATAATTGGGTCTGATTTGTCGTTGTCGTTCCTGGCATCGCGGCGATCCCGCAATGCCAAGCGGCACAGAAAAAAAGTTTTTAAAAGTTAAAAAAAAACCCGATTCCCGGCCCTAAAAGCAGGCGAAAACTGTCTGAGGGCACCTACCAGGCCAGAAGGGTGTTTTATTTGGGGGGGGGGGGTTCCCCGCCCCCCCTCTCCTTGGCTAGTGCTACTGCTGCGCTGCTGGTACCAGGCAGGGGGGGCATCGTCTCGTCTGCCTTTGCCATGCGGTGTGCGGGCGGGGGGATCCAAAATGGCGACCGCAATATTTTTTTTGAAATCGTGGCCCAAAAACCCACCAAAGCACCACAGAAACATGCGAAAATTAGCTATTTTAAACGCTTGAATTTTTACAGTAGCAGCAGTGGGTTTGTCTTGCCAAAATACGTCTCCGTTGATTTTATTTTATTTTATTTTATTTTTATTTTTTTACACCTGCACACGCGCAATGATGGGCTGGCCATGGGATGGGACCATGCAAATTTTTGGAGCC
>JAHTLZ010000161.1:1326516-1341923 GCA_023846285.1 Phrynocephalus versicolor | reverse complement strand
AGATAGATAGATAGATAGATAGATAGATAGATAGATAGATAGATAGAACTTGTGTCCAAACCATCTATCGACAAGCCCCCACTCTGGGAGGTTTTCAACTATCAAAACCCATGCAAATAAGCAAATGAAGAAATAATAATAAAATAAAACAATAAAATAATAACAATAATAATAAAAATTACCAAGAGGTGAAAATGTAGAGGTAACAGCAACAAGGTAAAATTCTAACACAAAATACAATAAATGATTACAGTATGGAAGAGCAATACAATCTAGTACATAAAAACTAAATCTAGTTCATAAAAACAGTGAGAAATGTTTTAAACACACTCTGGGGTCTTTTCTTGGGCGAGGGGGGGGGAGCAGCCTTGTTTTTAGAAGCACAGCTCTAAGTAGAGAGCTCCTGGGGACCAGGGGAGTGGGTCCTGCCTTTTATTGGGAGGAAGGAAGGAATGTGGACACAGCTAATTTGCCATCAGTGTGACCTGTTGGGGCGCTTCAGCTCCAGGGCTTGTGCCCGTCAAACCGGTGTGTGCATTCTGCTTCTATGCTTTACCTGTAGGTCTTCCAGTTCTCCCAATTCTTTCAACCAGACCAGCTGCTCTTCCCCATTTGGCTGGATGCGGAGAACCTGATCTCTGGAGAACAGGAAAGAGAAATCAGATGCTGCCTTGATCCAGCTGGAAGGCTCTGCAGCTCAGAGAGGACCTACACAGCATAAGAACATGAGAACAGCCTTGCTGGGACAGGCCGCAGCCCGTCCAGTCCAGAATTCTGTCTCACACAGCGGATCACCCTTTGCTTCAGGGTATTCCCAAGCAGATATCTTCACCTGCTTAGGATTCCTTGCAAATGGCATTGAGAGATCTCCTGCCTCTCTCTCCAACCCGGAGGTTTCCTTTAGGCATCCACAGTGATAGCCATTGAGACCCTTGTTCTCCATGAACATGTCCAATCCTTTCTGGGCAGGGAGTTCCACAGACCAGTGGTCCTCTGGATGAAAAAGTATTTTCTCTTATTTGTTTGAGTTCTAGCACCCAAAAGTTTCATGGAGTGCCCCCTAGTTCTAGTGTTGTGCGATAGCGAAAACAGTTTTTCCTTATCTACTTTGTTCACATGTTCACACTGTGTATGATTTTATAAACTTCAGTCAGGTCAACTCTTAGGTGCTGTCGTTCAAGAGTGAAGAGGCCCAACCGTTGCAGCCTCAGATGGTAAGGAAGGTGTTCCATTCCCCGAATCATTCTGGTTGCCCTCCTCTGCACTTTTCCCATTTCCCTAATATCCTTCTGGAGGTATGATGACCAGAACTGTACACAATACTCCAGATGGGGCCTCGCCATAGATTTATAAAGAGGCAAAATGACACTTGCTGACTTATTTTCTATACCCTTCCTAATGATCCCTAGCGTTAAGTTTGCTTTTTTCACTGCTGCGGCACACTGGGTTGACACCTTCATTAAGCTGCCCACCAGGACACCAAGGCCTCTTTCCTGGTTTGTTGCAGAGAATTCAGACCCCCATCAGTTTGTTGTGTTTTTTCAGTGTAAACCATTTTACAAAATGGTCGGGGTGACAAAATGCAGAAAAGACAGATCTGCAGCTCTAAATTAGCAAAATCAATGCTGTATCCTATGTGGTGAGGTTGTAAAATTATTAAGAAGGAAGGAAATAGGAGGAAAACTTCAAAAAACTTAAAATGAATACTTTATGGACATGAAACTTGAAACCCACTTGTTAAATATGAGGAAACCAAAGTTGAGACAAGAGTCACCTTTTTTGGGCCAGATGGCCGGAGAAAAATATAATAATAAAAGAAAGAAAGAAAGAAAGAAAGAAAGAAAGAAAGAAAGAAAGAAAGAAAGAAAGAAAGAAAGAAAGAAAGAAAGAAAGAAATTAGTTTATATATATATACTAGGAGCAGCTAGCAAAACAATGAGGAGAAAAGGAGGACTCTTCAGTGGATGAATGCTTTACAAAATTACAGGAATTAATATTGATAGTTAAATTAATGGACTCTAAAATGAAAGAGTAGAGAGGACTATGAATTTCCATGGGAGGAATAAAGAGATATTTAGAGGAACTATGTGAGAACGAATTAAAATTTGCAACATCATAGAATTAGGAGAAGTTGAGGTGAACCCAAGAGAGACCTTCTCTTGATACTGTACTGATGTACAAACAAGGCAATGATCAAACACGATGGTTATTGTGGAAATAAAACAAGAACCAAGAAAGGTACTAATATGAGTGAAGAAAACAGTAAAGAAGAAAGACAAATGGGAGAAAAAAAGGAAATCCAATGACGGACTGTTGGAGTGTGTTCTCTTGTAAAACAGCGACTAAAAAGAAAGAAAGCCACATCCTTATAATGATACAATTTTAATAACGATTTCCCCCTAATTGTTAATGAACTGCCAACCTCTGGCTCTAGAGAGCTAAAGCAGTAAGTGACCCAGAAGTTCTGTTTTATGTTTTTGAGGAAAAATCTGGCTTATTCTTCGGTTGGCCTGCCTTACTCTGTCTGTACTCACCCAATGAAGAGCGTGTGGCTGAAGGCAGTTGATATAAAAATCCCAAAGAGCAGAAGCTGCTTCATGATTGACCAAGAAAAGTTAAAAAAAAATTAACCTGTCTATTTTGTGTATATATACAAGTTCCTTGCTGGCATTTTTCCAGGACTGGCCTCTGTAGGGACATCATTCATCATGTCCCTATGGATTGCAGGATTAGAGATAACTTTGCCGCAAGCTTGGAAACAAGCAGTTTGCGGAGTCTCGGCGATATTGATTCAGTGGCAAAGGTGAGGGGAAGGTGGATTGTACACACCTGCAAAATGAACACAGCTACCTCAACTTAAAACCATCATGTAATCATCTGAAGGACTGCGTGGCATCGTGGTCACAGCGCCGGACTGGGATCTGGGAGTCCCTTAGGCTAACCGTGACGCAGGCCACAAAGCTGAGCATTAGCGATGCTGGTCCAGTCATCCTCGCAGGGTGGTTGTTGAGCTCAGCTAGAAGAATCGGGTTAGCCTGCCTTGAGTTTTACATCTGAGGAAATAAATGGAATTAAGTCCTATTCTCCTTCACCCTCTCTCTCGAAAGAGAGCTGCCCTTCTAACTAAGGCCGTTACTTCACGAGCGGCTCGGTTCGCGCTAAGCCGTCATTTGCGTGCGAACCGACCGCTTCAGTCCGCACGCTCCTCCCTTTTGGCTTCGACGTCACCCCGACCACGCCCCCTTTAGCGTGCTCCAAGCGGGGCAAGTGATGCCCCTGGCGGAGGACGGGAATCTCTTCGCTTCGCATCTCGCTTCGCACCCAGCGCCGCGTGCGGACTTAGGTTTACCCCCCCAGTTTTTTTTTTGTGTTCTTCGCCATCCGAAATATCGATGCATCGATATATCGTTCCGTCGGAGATTCGTTGTTGCGGTCTGCACCGGAAAAAACAGATTTGTTTGTTGTTAAAGCAAGTTTTTAATTGTACCCCGGTTCCAAATAGATCCTTTTCCTGTTCTAAAAACAAACGCCAGGTGTCTCTGTTTTCCCCTGCCAGCCGAATCTGTTTTTGTGTTTACTGCTCCTTTATCCATGGGGTGGCGTTCTGAAAGCCGTTCAAGGCTGTTTATACTCCTTTTAGTACTCGTTGGCACTGAGGGCTTCGCTTCCAGGACGTCGCGTTTGGAAAGAAACCGCCGATAATTTTTAAATTTTTTTCCCATACACCGCTGCCGTTAACCCGCTCCAGATCCCCCCCAAAACTTCCACGACGCATCTTGAGCGATTAAAAACCTTATTGAAGTGGCGCTCCCTGTCATTTCTAGCAACAGCAAAGGGCTTCATTAGCCACTTACACAATGGATAGGCACCATCCCCTAATATAATGGGAGGTATTGACACCCCTGCATAGTGGAACATAGGACTGCCAGGTATAAGGGTGCCTTCCTCCATCCGACTAAAAAGCATAGATGATCTGAACACATGGGCATCATGATTAACACCTGAATGACCAGTCAACATAGAGAAAAAAATTCCCTCTCCGTCGCAAGCCGCCTGAAGCAATACAGAATGAAATGATTTCCTGTTAAAGTAAGCAGGCCCCTGCAATTTCGGGGGGCTTATCGGAATGTGCGTTCCGTCGATACAACCTATAGCATGTGGGAACCCGAAGATTTTCATAGATGATGTCATCTGTAGAAACAGAGAAAAAAAACATAAAGAATCATTAATTTCCTAAACCGTAAAGGCGATGGTTCAGAATACAAGTAAAGACTGGGATGACCGAAAGCAGGTTACCTTATTGAAGTCAGGCAGGCGGACCTCTTCCTTAAGAAGAACGTGTTCCATTGCAAGGCAAACCTCGATTGCAATGCTTGCAACAGTTGAGCTTCCTTTCTGGAATACTAGAGCGATGGTTCTGTAGCAAGAACGGCTTGCCAAAAAATACACGCCGATTGCCACTCTCTCTTCCACTGGGACAGCTGAGCGCATAACTGTGTCCCTGCGCATCAGAAACGGACGCAGCTTTTCGGCCACCCAAAAAAGTGTTCTTCTAGTCATACGGAAGTTTTGTAACCACTGGCGATCGTCCCAAAGCTGAAGCACCGTCTCGTGAAACCACTGAGAACGTCCTGGGTAACACCAGAAAAGCTTCTCTCGAGGCGAGCTTTTCATCCAAGCCGAAGTAACCCATATCAAAGCGTTGCATGCCCTCAACGCCTCGCCAAATAGCACTTGGCGTCGGAAAACTCGTCTTCCCTTTCTCAGAAATAACAAAGCTACAGTGCTCAACAAAGAATTGACATTGTGCAACACAGCAATAATGTATGGAGTATACCTATGGAGTTTCTGCAGGCGGGCTGAAGAACGCGATGGAGGCATGGTACCGGGAGAATGGCAGAAAGAAGGCGGAAGAGGCTTGGTGTATACTCTAGGGAGTAAGGAGGGGGTTACTCCAGTGTCCTGGAGGACCTTTGAAAGAAGAAGTACAATCGTTGTGCGATAGCCCACCTAGTGACCATGATGGGGAACAGCAGTTTTAGGAGCCCCCCAATGGAAATTATAATATAAGTAATAATTATGAAGCAAAGAGTCACACATTTACAGCGCTTCGCCGTAACTGACAGCCAAGCATCGATGCATCGATACACCGTTTCCTTTTTTTTTTAAAAAAGCGGAGATCGCGGGAAACGGACAAAGAACATGAGTTTTTGGATGCGAATGGAGCTCGTGAGGTCATTCTAGATTCGAACGGAAAAGCTGCCCGCGTGAGTACATAGGAAAGGGGGTGGGGGCGAAGGGAGACCACGTGATCGCCTTCGAATTCAGATCGAAGGCAATGACGCTCCGAAGCGAGGAGCCTCGTGAAGTGACGGCCTAAGATGGCAGAGCTACGACAAGAAGTGAATCGGTTGTGAATTTCTCTCATTCCTTGTAGGTTCAAGTAGAAAATCAGAAAGACCACTGCAAAAATGCATTGGAAGCCATTTATTTCAAGCATCCTTGCGCAGGGGCCATGCTAATCTTCTCTGTATCATTCCAGTTTTAGTACAGTAGGAGCCCTGTATCCACTGATTCATTATCCACTGATTCAATTATCCACAGCTGGCAGAGGAAAAAAATTAAATAATTCAGCAGCCACAAAGCAAGCTGTAAAGCAAGCTGTTGTCACAAACAGCAGCTGTAAAGCAAGCTGTTGTTACAAATAGCATCTGTAAAGCAAGATACTGCCACAAACAGTGGCCATACAGCAAGATACTGTCTCAATAAACAGCAGTCATAAAGGAAGCTACTTTCCGGAGACAACAGTTTGGAGCGGGTGGGCAGGCGTTCTCTTTTATCCACGGTTTTCATAATCTGCAGGAAGGCCTGGAACCAATCCCCAGCGGATACTGGGGTCCTACTGTATATGTGCTGCCGAAGTGATGTCACACATGCTCGTTTGTGGTGTATTATTTTGCAATGATGTGATGATTACGCAATAAAGATTCTATTCTATTTCATGCAAACAGACGGACGGACTAGAAGCCAGCAACTTTTTCAAAGACACCCTTGTTAGAATAAAAAAATAATTGCCCTCAGAATTGCCCAAACCGTAGAAGATAGTTTAAATTAAGCCAGCCCGCTCATCTCATCTGGAACATGTCTTTTCTGCCTGGGGGTCAGGAAAACCTCCGCATGGCAGATGCAAAATTGCAGGCAGTTAACACCTGCAAATACCAGATTAAGAAGAGGAGCAGGGGGTCTCCACTAACTCAAACATATCAAAAGTGACATCACAGACATGAGGAAATTGGGAGACCCCTAGCAGTATCTGGAAGTCCTATTTAGATAAGAACACCAGTTTCTTATCTACAGAGGACAGACACTCCAGTCAAAGGAGGTCTCTCGATTCAACTTGATTTCTACTCTCTCTTAATGATCTGAGAATTTGTAACTTGATAGAATGTAATTATTTTATAACGTAGGAAAACTATTTCTGATCGCAACTCCAGTGGCCAAACAATCTCCAGGATCCTACCAGGAATGGACGTACTGACTAGAGCTTCGGGCATCACGTGGGGGGTGGAGGGGGGGTCTGAGACCGAGGCGGACGCATCTCAGCGCAAGATAAATAGTGCCGGCTCTAGCATGGGGCAGAAGGGGACAGCTGCCTCAGGCAGCAGAGGTGGGGGGGCATCCAGCAGAGCAGTATTCCATGTCTTCTTCAAGGATTCTCAGTTGAGGCAGCCATAAACACATCAGCAGTCTCCCTAAAGGCCGTCTACAGAACCACCAGACTTAGTTATATCTTTGTTATCTTTGCTAAATCCCAGTACCTATGGTGATGTTTCATGTTGCAACGAGAAGGATCTCCACCCAAGCTCTGGACATTCTCCCACAAGGCAGTACAGTAGGACTGCCATATCCATGAGGGATTGGTTCCGGAACCACCTGCGGATAGTGAAATCCACGGATAAGAGCAAACACTCTTATTCGAGGATAACTTCCGAACCTCCACCCGGGACCCAAGCAGGAAGTTCAAAGGCCGCTTGGCCAGGTGGGTCCTTTTAAGTCCCCACCCCACCCCTCCGGAGGCCAGCGACAACAACAAGGAGGGCTCAGCATCGATACGCTTTATTTTCTCCCCCCCCCCAATCACTGCTGGTCTCGGACCTCCGTCTCGGACCTGCACCCACTGATCACCAACCGCGGATAACAGAATCAGTGGATGCTGGGGTCGTACTGTATTATCATAGAAAGAACAGGGAGAAAGCTTGAGGGGTGACAGCGTTGCCCTTGAGCGTAAGGTCCCACGGCCAACCTGAGCTCAGCGAACCTGGAGATTTCCTTGGGGAAAAGAAAGTCAGGGGGTGAATATTGGATGCAACTGTGCCCATTGGACAAGGTTCCTTTTTAATTAAGGTTTCCCTGCACTTGTAGAATGGAACAGCCATCAAACGCCGTGGTCTGGCCTCCTTTCCCAGGAACCCAAGTCAAAAGGAAGGAGCAGCATCTTCTGTATTTGCTCTTTCTTGTGGGTAAACCAACAGCCGGTGGAAACGGTGAAGGACGTCGCCGAGATAAGCTGCTAACGTGCTGGCTGATAAGTTGCTGGCGTGTAAATAAGAAATATTAGTTTTGGATCCAGCAACTGGCTGCGAGGATTTGTGTCATGGACAAATCAGTAGGAGATCTATGGAACTCCCTGCCACAGGATGTGGTGATGGCCTCTGGCCTGGATGTCTTCAAAAGGGGATCGGACAGATTCCTGGAGGAAAAGTCCATCACAGGTTACAAACCATGATGGAGATGTGTCATCTCCAGGCTTAAAACCAGGGTACGTCAAGGGCCAGATGCAGGGGAGTGGTATCAGGAGACAGAGATCTCGTCTCATGTGCTCCCAAACGCATCTGGTGGGGCCACTGTGAGATGCAGGAAGCTAGACTAGAGGGGCCTTTGGCCTGATCCAGCAGGGCTCTTCTTAGGTTCTTATGTTCTTATGAGAACTTGGGGGACATCCCCTTTTGGGACAGGTGTGTCTCTTGTACCCCTTCAATTTGGCAGGTGTCCACGGGGCTTTAAGTAGCTCCTTTTTGGGGGTGGTGGCTCAGTGGACTAAGGCTTCTGAAAACTGTCAGCTGCAAAGTCGGCAGCTCGGTGGTTTGAATCCTGGGTGCTATGCAGTGGAGCGAGCTCCCTCTGTTCACCCCAGCTCCTGCCAAGCGAGCAGTTCGAAAGCATGTCATTGCAAGTAGATAAATAGGTACCACTGTAAAAAGCGGGAAGATAAAACAGTGTTTCCTTGCAGCCATGCCAGCCATGCGGCCATGAACTTGTACAACACTGGCTCTTTGGCTTGAATATGGAGATGAGTACCGCGCCTAGAGTCGGGCACGACGAGCACGCATGTGCAGGGGGAAAACTTAAACCTTTTTTGGGGGGGGGGGGACACTGAATTCCCTTGTTCAGCATGTTTGTTCCATTGATTGATTGATTGATTTGATTTTACTTTTAAGTATTTATTTGCTTAATATCTCTCATGCCTTTCTCCCTGCTAGGATTTAAAAAAAAATACAACTCCCAGACTTCTTCAAGCCTTTGGTGCTTTTGCTGCAACCGCTTTTAGCTGCAAAGGGAGGAAACGTGGAAAGAGGTAGAGGCGAGAGGGTGTGGCAACTTAGGGCCTTTTCACACAACCCCTAAGATCCGCTGGCCACTTAAATTCGGACCAGAGATCTTGGGGGTTCGTTGCTCTTCCTGCGTCCCTACCCCTCCGCACTTCCTTGCTCCTGCCTGCGTGAGGGGTGGGAGAAAAAAGAGAGGAAAAAATGCAGGGTCACCTCCGAAGCCGCCCCATCATCGTCCTGATTTCTTCTCTTAAAGGGGCGGGAGGCCAAAAAAAAAACAGAAGCAAGGAGAGCCCGGCACTCACCAGATTACATCCGGATCTGGGGATTTTCACCCTCTGAGAGCAGGTACATGAAAAGTGTGCTGGGACGCACTTAGGTGGTCGCACTTAATTTCCTGCAAACTCCGGAGCTGGCAGCCATTTGCGGCGGAGTTTAGGGGTCGTGTACAAATACCAGGGCCACTACAAGTCACAGAAGTGGCAAGCTGTTGGGTATTGGGTAGAGGACAACCACACACACACACACACACACACACACACGTCCACAAGTGTGTCGGGGATTCTGTGTCCATAAATAGCTAGATAAAGGAATTATCCAGAGTAGTTTTTCTTGCAAAAAATAATAATAAAATACTGTACAAGACCATGCACTTGATGGTATCACACTAGGAGGTTTTTTTTTCAGCCGCTTGCATCTACAAGATCGTCAGGAACAGGGTCTATTTAGATGGCACGTTATATTCTCCACTTTGAATCTGATTCATTGATGGTGCTGATCATTTTGGATTGGGGATTCTTGTCAGAGCCAACAAGTTGGTATTTTTTTTTCTGGCTGTAAACGGGTCATCTGAGGACTCCCTGCCACCATCGCCACCTTCTGCAAACTCCTTCAAGTTTCTGACTCGGTTTTTTTTTTTCCAAGCTCCAGAATGTATTCATCAAAGGACACACAGCAGACTTTTTCTAAATATGGAGAAAGCTTTATTTCACATATTCAGTACAAGAAAACTAAGTAGTGTCAGTGAAATAATAGCCCAGTGTTGAGTTCCTTGCGTGGTGGGTTTGCTGTTTTCCACAGATTCCCAGCCATTCCCTACAAAAGCACCTTTATCTCAAAGGTCTTTGGGGTGAGGGCGGGGCATCTTATAAAACAGCAGCCAGGTTTTAATCCATTAAAAACAGAGATGGGGAAAGTCAGGTCCTCCAGGTGGCGTTGGCGGCCATCTTGCTCCACCCTAAACAGTAGGCCATACAGCCATTGGGCACAGGATCAAGGCCATCACACACCTTTCAGGCGCCTCCATATTTTCCCCTATCCTAGAATTAAAAGCCACTACAGGAGCTGATAGGCTGAATCCCAGTGGAAGGTTCTAGATTCCTATGCACTCCATGGAAGTGGCAAACACCTTGTCGTTCAGTGTGACCCCAAAGCTTCCTCATTTTTTTTTGACAGAACAAGAGAGAGGTATAAATTAGAGGAATGGGCTTTAAATAAAATAAATAAATAGTGAATATCCTAAGTTTATCAAGAGAACGGTGCGTTTGCCACTTGCAAGAAAACCGCCAAAGGACCCGGCTGTGCAAAGCAAGAGCCCTGCAGATTATACCCACCTGTTCTTCGTTCTCGTTAAGCCCAGTGGTTCTCAAGCTTGAGTTCCCAGATGTTCATGGACGAAAGACTCCAAGAAGCCTTCACCGCTAGCTGTGCTGCTTAAGAGTTCTGGGAGTTGTAGTCCAAGAACATCTGGAGAACGAAGTTTGGGAACCCCTGCTCTAACCCAACAGTGGAGGGTCCAGATTCCCCTGTGGCAGAAGCAGCCATACTTTTATCTCAAGGCTCTGCAGGAGAGCCACCACGGGCGTTGCCTCTGAGGCGTTGCATCTTGTAATCCATTTTCCCTCAGGAAGTTGTGAATTACCTCCGCTGGGCCCACTTCGGCCTCTTCCTGGAATTTCTTGGCTAAGTCCACCAGTCGGCTCACCAGCTGTTCCCTCTCCTGGCTTGGGCCACCTGCGATTTGGAAGCCGGCCATGTACTTCTCCAAGGCCGCCTCTTTCAGTCCCTTCCTCTGGAGGAGGAGATCCCCCCACTGCACGTAGAAGGCCCGTTGGCACGACCTGCTGGCGCCGGGCACTTTCTCCGCCAGGTTCTCATACATCTCTTCCTCTTGATCTGGAGCCTCCAACCCGTAGAGTTTGGCCAACTCCAAGATGGGCTCCAGAAAGAGAGAGTTGACTTCCGCCGCCCGGTGGAAACTCTCGATGGCGGGCGCGAGGCTGGCGGCTCTTTCTTCGGGCGGCCCTCGTTCCATCTGGCACTTGTAGCACAGGCCGAGGTCGTAGTGAAGGATGTCGTAGCTGGGCGCCAGAGAGATGGCCTCTTTCAACACCACAATGGCCAAGGGCAGCGACTGCGGCATGAGCATGTACAACTTGGCCACTTTCCTGAGGACCTCCGGGTTGCGGCTGTGCTCGGCGACGTCGTCCAGGAGGTAGCTGACTCTGCGCTCGCTCACGTTGCAAAGCAAGGTGGCCAAGTAGATCTTCATCTCATAGTTTCCGGGTTGCAGCATGACGATGCCTTCCAGGAGCTCCTTGGCCTTGCCCCAGAACTGCTGCGTCCGGAGGTGTTCCCAACTGGCGTAGAGAGAGATGGCCAAGCCGCACCAGAAGGGCGTGCTAAACAGGTCCTGCCTCAGCGCCATCTCAAAGCACTCTTTGGCCATCAGAGCATTGCGAAAACCGGCTGCCAGGAGGGACCAGCCTTTCTGAGCTAGGATGTGGCCTGTCTTCACCGAGTAGGGCTCAGGGCTGGACATGGATTGGCAGATCCCATGGATCCGGTGCAGGTAGAGCTGGACCATGTTGTAATTGCTCAGGTGGTAATAAATCCAGGCGTAGTTGCTGTAGATCAGCAGGATGTGGCAGGTGATGTTGGTCAGGGGATCGATGGCCAGGAACATTTCGGCTTCCTTGAGCGTTCTCAACGCCTCGCCGTAGCGCTTCTGCTGGTGGTACAGAAAGGCCTTCATGGCCAGATAGGTGCTGTGGTTGTGGTGCGGGGTGTATTCTATCTTCAAAGTCAAGAACTGCAGCAGGTGCTCTATGTCCACCTGGTCCTCAAACTCAGCATTCCAGGTGAAATGGCACTGCAGCAGCTGCAGCTTCTCCCATAAAGCTCCCCTGTTGCAAAAGGAAGGCAAATTGCTAATTGCTACTTCTGGTTTCACGCAAAGACAAGTGTACTGCCATATATGGAAGGTGATGGTTCTGTTTATAAATGGGACAAGCTCACTAGAAAGTGGGGATGTGGGAGAACAGGAGTTAATGGGCTAATGGTTTCATAAGCTAGTTTGCAGCTACCATTATCAGCAAGGCTTGCCATGCCAAGGTGCCATGCCAAAGTGTTTATGTCATGATGTACTCTGCGCATGCTCTAGGAATACAAGTGCTATTGTTTTAATTATCTCTGTCTTAGCCAATGATATCGGCTAGATGTGGCTCCATGCATACGCTTTGTGACCTACTTTTGTATACAATAAAATTATTGCCGTGGGGGGCGCACGGCAAGAAGGAACGGAAGAAGGAACGTTCTCTATCTTGCCCAGATACCACGTCTGCAGACTCTGTTATTTCTGACCGCACCCTTTAAGGGCTGGCTCCCTTCACAAAGGTAGGAGTTAGAGGCAGGCATTTCGTTTCGGAAGGGGACTGGTTGCGAAACGAAACATGCCAGCCCAGCTAGCACTCGGAACCCAGTCCCAACCTCCGGAACAAAATCACCCAAGGTCTGACCTTGCTGTAGTTCGTGCTGGGTGAAATTCCAACAGGAAGCAGCCTGCAATGCGTAATTTTATCCCTCTCCTTGGTGCTGGCCAATCAGACAGGGAGGCAGGATGATGCATGTCCTTGCACAGCTCCTGATTGGCCAACACCAGGAAGAGGGAAAGATGACGCATCGGAGGCTGCTTCCTGGTTTTGCCCAGCACGAACTACAGCAAGGTAAGACAGTGGTTGATTTTGTTCCCGAGTGGGGAGGGGCTGGTTCTGAGCGCCAGCCGTGCTGGCATGTTTTGTTTCAGAACCAGTCCCCTTCTGAAACGAAATGCCCATCTCTGGTAGGAGTCAACGTTGGGATAGAACAAGATAACTAAAGTTTCCCCAAAGTTGTATAAACCTGAATTCAAGAATTCTTCACTGGGCGAGATGTTACCCAACGTCAGCTTGAGGCAGAAAATGTAATCAACAGTCTGGTTTGAGTATCTGAAATATTTTTTGTCCACATGTGAGATTTCCCTGCTCTTGAACCCCTTGCAACAAGTAAAAATTCACAGTGAAGAGGCAAGCTTTTAACAAGGAAGTGAAAACTCATCTGTTCACCACAAGATGTTTACCCTTTGTTAGCTTACAATCTTAATGTTGTTCAGTTACATTGAGAAGTTAATAAGTTAACTTGTAATTACTTCCCATCTCAGAAACTTGTAACTAATTACTTTCCACCTCAGAAACCTGTAACTAATTGCTTTCCACTCCAAAACATTATACAGCATACCCTTTCCTAAGTAAGGCAGCCCCACTAAACTCAGTGTACCTTCTCACAGAACACGAAATGAATATTCAACATTGATTTAACTACTGTATCTCATTTAACATCTGATCTCGCCTGATTTCGGAAGCCAAGCAGGGTCAGCCCTGGCTAGTACTTGGATGGGAGACCACCAGGGAATACCAGGTGCTGTAGGTGCCTGGAGTAGGAACTGGCAAGCCACTCCAGTACTCCTTCCAAGAAAACTCCATGGACATGGGGTCACGAAGAGTCGGTCACGACTGTAATGACACAAGACACATACATGATATTATACCCCACTTCTGCGTGAAAAGAACTTCCTATAACCCTTTCCTTGAGCATGCACTCAATAGAACTCAATAGAGCTGACATCTGAGCAGAGATATATAGGAGTGCACCTACTGGGAGGGTGTGCCCCCATAGGCAGAACTTTTTTACTTCCAAGTAAGTGTTCACAGGATCTCAGCCTGAGCTGACGATGGCCTCATCTGCAAACAAGAGGGTCCTGGCCTGTCCTAAGCTGTGCTTTTCTTTGTTGTGTGGTGTTTTGGAATTAACTGATCTCAGAATTCCATAGGTAAGTAGCTCTGGAAGTTGAGTCATGGCTACTGGGCTTCTTTTTCTTGAGAGAGAGAAACGTTTAGCTGGTCATCCAGACAGCTTCATCAGTCTGAAAGCTGTTTGGATGAGCAGCAAAACTTTCTATCTCTCAAGCAAAAGAAGTCAAGTAGCCATGAATGACTCAACTTCCAGATAAACTCACCTGGATGACTGAGAATCTTCACAAACATAGGTAAGTAGGATAGACTGCCTGGGGAATCCTGGGACTAGTAATCCAACAGCACAGACCTGTATGCCGCTGTGGTTTGCACTTTCCACCCTTCTGGCTGGAAGTTGAGTCATGGCAACTCGACCTCCAGAATCAACTCATATGGTTGACTGAGAATGTTCACAGACACCCTTCTGACTGCAAGCCACCCTCCTCCTTTCCACTGCAACCGATGCCTTAAAATCACTATTCAGCATCTTGTCCGGAGAGGTCTCCTTACCTCTGCATCCTTCAGTCTTCTTAGGGAAATCGCTCTGCAAAGAAGCCCCTGGGTGCGGCTCAGCTTAAATCACCAACCACTTCCAGGAAGGCACAGCCTGAGATTGAGCCTCTCCCATCTAAAGGGACGTTACATGGAAAGGTGAAGCTGCCCCTGCTCCATATATGTGTATGGCCTCCTGCAAAGGACTGGTGTTTGTACAACACACAGGCACGCATACACACTGAATAGGACCCATAGGAAAGGGAGGTTGAAGTCTATCAAAGGCAAATTACAGTATTGCAAAGCCTCACCTGGTGCTTACAGGTGCTGGTGAGCAAAGGGAGGTTGATTTAACTAGGAAAAGGATAGTGAGGCATTTCTGTGCTGAAGAGGTAAGGGGGAGTGTGGTGTAGTGGTTAGATTGATGAGCTAAGACCTGGGAGAACCCCCAGAGAAGTTTTCCCCCTGAGCCTTGGGGATTATGATTTTGGTCTGCGCAAGTGACATATCTTTCTGCGTTCCAGTGCTGTTGTTCTGCTGACGCAGGCCGCCTATCGCCAAAAACCCACCGACTCCCTAAAGCAGTGGTTCTCAATCTTGGGTCCCCCAGGTTTTCCTGGGCTTACAAGCCCCCCCCCAGGCTTTTGCACACACACACACACAGCTGTGCCAGCCAGGATCTCTGGGAATCATAGTCCAATAACATCTGTAGGGAAGCACGGTTGGTTGGGAAGCATGGCTTGTCCAGAGGTTTTGCTCTAATGGGTGACATAATAGAAAAAAAGTCCAATAGATGTTGACTGTCCTCTGAGGTTGGCCATCTTGATTAGGTATTCCCATCTGGCTTATCTCAGCTCTTCGTATTCATAAGAACCTAAGAACCTAAGAAGAGCCATGCTGGATCAGGCCAAAGGCCCATCTAGTCCAGCTCCCTGTATCTCACAGTGGCCCCAACAAATGTGTCTGGGAGCGCACAAGACTAGATCTCAGTCTCCTGATACCACTCCCCTACATCTGGCCCTTGAAATATCCCAGTTTTAAGCCTGGAGATGACACATCTCCATCATGGTTTGGAACCTGTGATGAACTTTTCCTCCAGGAATTGGTCCAATCCCCTTTTGTAATGTATAGTTAATATAGTACAGTATAGATAGATAGATAGATAGATAGATAGATAGATAGATAGATAGATAGATAG
>JAHTLZ010000161.1:1298193-1323759 GCA_023846285.1 Phrynocephalus versicolor | reverse complement strand
ATTTCTCCTTCTTTCGAGGTTTTTAAGCAGAGGCTGGATGGCCATCTGTTGGGAGTCCTGTGATGGGGGATCCTGCATGGCAGGGGGTTGGGCTAGATGGTCCTTGAGGTCTCTTCCAACTCTAGGATTCTATGATACTTAAAAATTACACAGTGCACACCCACACCTTTCACAACTTGAAATTATGGGAAAGGACTTTGCATGGAAAAAGGCTTTCATTCAGGTTCAAACATCCTTGGGTAGACGTAGGGAAGATTCTAGCCGACCTCCTGCAAGTGGTACCCTGGGAGTTCAGGATTCCCTGGGTGAATTCACTTTAGCAGAGCAGCAGAGTAGAGTACAGGGGCAAGCTGCAGCTGTGAGTCCTTGTTAAGGTGGCTCTGCTGAACTCCCCTAATTTGCAGAAGGCACTGCTACATTAGAGCTACCTTTTTCTTGTTGTTGTTCAGTCATTTGTTCATGTCCGACTCTTCGTCACCCCATGGACCAGAGGTCGTCAGGCCCTCCTGTCCTCCACTGCCTCCCGGAGTTTGGTCAAATCCATGTTGGTGGCATCAATGACATCATCCCACCATCTCATTCTCTGCCATCCCCTTTTCCTTTTGCTTTTAACCTTTCCCAACATTACAGTCTTTTCTAAGGACTCCTCTCTCCTCATGAGGTGGTCAAAGTACTGGAGCCTCAGCTTCAACATCTGTCCTTCCAGTGAACATTCGGGGTTGATTACATTTGAAAAGCGTATCAGGGTCACCATAAATTGGAAGTTATATATTTGGAAGTTAAGTTGTTTAAGTTATTTAACTGTGCTAACTACCTGGGGTTCAATCCCAGGGAGCCAGCTCATGGTTGACTCAGTCTTCCATCCTTCTGAGGTCGGTAAAATGAGTACCCAGCTTGCTGGGGGGGTGGGGGCGGCAATGTGTAGCCTACATAATGTAATTAAACTGTAAACTGTACAGAGACTACTTGAAGTGCAATAGGGCGGTATATAAGCAGAACACTTTGCTTTTTGCTTTTTATTTATTAGTTAGTTTGTTTGTTTATACAGCTTATATGCTGCCCACTACCTGAAAGTCTCTAGGTGGCTTACAATTCAAAATTAAAATGAACAATTAAAAGCAATGAGAACATTAAAATACAGTACAATACAATTAAAAATACGTTAAAATGCAATGCAGTGAAATTATGCACAATTGCACTGACACAATCTATGATGTGTCAGTGAAAGAATTTCTGGAACAGGAAGTTTTTTTACCTGGCACCCAAATGTCATCAATGTCGGCCCCAGGCGGGTCTCATTCGGGAGGGCATTCCAGAGCCTGGGGGCAGCTGCTGAAAAGGCCCTGTATCTACAGACCATCCCTCTCTCCTCCTTGAGGGATGGCTCTTTCAGGAGGGCTCCCTGGCTCAATCTTAACTGCCAGGTAGTTTCATATGGAAGGAGGCGGTCATTCGGGTATCTAGGTCCTAAACCAGTAATGGCGAAACTTTTAGAGACCAAGTGCCCAAACTGCGATTCAAAACCGACTGTTTTTTTTTTTTTGCAAAGTTCCAATGCAGCAATTTAACCTGAATCCAGGTGGCTGTAAAGGGGCGACGTCAGGTGCCCACAGAAAGGGCTCCGAGTGCCACCTTTGGCACCCGTGCCATAGGTTCACCAACACTGTCCTAAACTATAGCAGCAACAACAGTGAGTTACCACCCATCTCTGATTTCTACTTTCCCCTCCTCTGCTTCTTTCCTTTGCAGCAGCAGACTATTATTGGAGAAGCTCAAAACCATACCTTGCCATTTCACCTGGAATTTAGAGTTTGAGGACCTGGCTGATGTGGAACACCTCCAGGAGTATTTGACTCTCCAGGTGCAAAACAACTACTACCGCAATCGGGACACCTACCTTGTCATGAAGGCCTTCCTGTACCACCTTCAAAAGCGCTACAGCGATGCCCTGAAAAGTCTCCGGGAAGCAGAAAAAATTCTGGCCCAGGACCATCCTGGCAACCTCCTACGCCAGGCCCTGTTGACATACGGGAACTATGCCTGGATTTATTATCACTTGGGCAATTACAGGACAGTGGGGCAGGTTCTGAGAAAGATATATCAAATCGGCTGCTCCTTCTCCGGCCCCCAGCCTTGCCCCTCAGGAGTCCCCGAAATCCTGGCCCAGAAAGGCTGGTCTCTCCTGGTGGCGGGCGTCCACCGTGGCCTGGAGGCCAAAGAGTGCTTCGAAGGCGCCCTGAGAGGGGACCTCTCGAGCCCTCAGCTGCAGGCGGGCCTGGCCCTCGCTGTTTACGCCACTTGGGAGCACCTTCAGAGCGATCCCGACAAGGAGAAAGCCACAGAGCTGCTGGAAGAGGTGGTCCGTGTCCAGCCTCAGAACTACGAGGCCAGAGTTTATTTGGCCAGGCTCCTTCGCGACAAAGACGAGCACAGGGCGAGGAAGCTCCTGGCAGACGTGATGGAGCACAGCGCCCACCCTGAAGTCCTCAGGAGGGCGGCCAAGGTGTCCCTTCACGACCCACAGTGGCTGTCCCAAGCCACGTATATTTTGCAGAAGGCCATCGCTCTGGACCCCAGTTACCACATCCTTTACTACGACCTCGGGATGTGCTACAAGGCTCAGGTGGAAAGTGCCACTCCGGAGCGGAAGGCAGTCCTCCTGCCGGCCACGATCGAGAGTTTCCAGAAGGCTGTCCAGATGAACGCCCTCTTTGTGGACCCCATGCTGGAGCTGGCGAAGATCTACGGCGCTTCGGTCCCAGCCGGCGAGGAAGACGTTTACATCAACCTTCTGGTGGAGGAGGCCACCTATATCAGTAAGCCGTGCCAGCAGGCCCTCTTTCTGCAGTGGGGAGACTACCTCCTGCATCAGATGGGTCAGAAGGACAAGGCCCTGGAGAAGTACATGGCAGGGATCCAGATCGCTGGCGACATTGGGAAGAACCACCTGGGGAAGCGCCTGATGAACTTGGCGCACCTGTTCAAACAGGACTCCCAAACGGGCCGTGCGGAAGCCATCTACACCTTCCTTCAAAGCGTCCACTATGAGGACCCAGGCCCTCAGAGTCGAGAGTTGTGGTGGCACCACAACCGACCCTTGAGATGAAAGATGTCTCAGGACCAGAGGTCTGAACGAGAAGGAACAAGGAGGGGTGGGTGGGTGGGTGGGTGGGAATTCTCTTTTTATGCGGAACATATGCACACTTTTTTAATCGAGACCTCTTCGTCGCTGTGGAAGCCCTGGGGTGCTGCTAATCATCCATTAATTATTTGCTCCGGGGATGTCATCTTATGTGTAGTCTCTCTTCGTCCCAGCAATTCTGGACATTTCCCCTTCCTTCCCCTCCCCCCCCCCACCATCATCCTCCCACAGGAAAGGGTAAAGTTATCTCGGGGAGATGTGACACATGGTCTGTAGTTGAAAGTAACTGAAGCTGTTCCAAATGGACGTGAAGTTACAGCGGAGGGGTGCGGGAGAGCAGGCCTCAGTGTCACCCTGAACGACGAGGTGGTTGCCATCTCCATGGAGCGCATAGGAATCTAGAACCTTCCACTGGGATTCAGCCTATCAGCTCCTGTAGTGGCTTTTAATTCTAGGATGGGGAGAAACGTCGGGTTCCCTGAAAGGATCGTGATGCCCTTGATCCTGTGCCCAATGGCTGTATGGCCTACTGGGTAGGGTGGAGCAAGATGGCAGCCAACTCCACCTGGAGGACCCGGCTTTCCCCATCTCTGTTTTTAATGGATTAAAACCTGGCTGCTGTTTTATAATATCCCTCACTCTCATAACAAGGTCTTCAAGATAAAGGTGCTTTTGTAGGGAACAGATGGGAATCTGTGGAAAACGGGAAATCCACCATGCAAAGAGCACAGCACTGAGCCATTATTTCACTACCTTTTGGTTTTTTTGCATTGAACACATGTAATAAAGCTTTCTACACAAAAGTTCGTGTATGTAGGTTCTTCCCCTACTCCCGTTGTTTTACTTAAGACTCCAGCTCCATGTCTTTCTACTTTCCCATTCCCCTAGAACTCAGAAGTAACTGGATGATAGGCAGTTGCTTTTGGGAAATTAGTAGTGTGACTATTACAAGGTTATGTTTCAGGTGTGCTGTGTAGGACCCACAGAATGTAAGGGTACTGGGTAGCAACTGGCTGAAAAAGAAAGAAAAAGAAAGAAAGAAAGAAAGAAAGAAAGAAAGAAAGAAAGAAGCTTCTCTACAGTAGCGAGTTTGAGGAGCAATCCATTAAAGGATGCCACAGCCCATCCAGTCCAGCATTCTGCCTCACACAGTGGCTCACCATTTGCTTCAGGGTATTCCCCAGCAGATGTCTTCACCGGCTTACGATTCCCTGCAAATGGCATTATTGAGAGAGATCCTGCCTCTCTCCAACCCGGAGGTTGTCCTTATGATGGAGGCTGCAATCCACCACAGTTCCTTGCAGGAGAAAAGCCAGCCCATGCTGCCTTGAGCGAGTGGCACAATGCATGATTAGTAAAGCACTTATGAGTTTGCTATCTAAATCCCGTGAAGTCAGAATGGATTTCAGAGAATATAATGATAATTTGTTGTCGTTTTAAAATGTAAGGAGTATTTAAATTTCAAACATTTCTTTGAAGGGCCTTGTCAGAAGGGTTTGACAGGAACTTTTCAGAGCTTATGCAGGGGTGTCCAAACTTTCTGCAAGGGGGGCCAGATTTGGTGAGGTGAAAATGTGTGGGGGCTGACCATCCAGCTGCATTTGGCTTCTGGGCCTGACTTTGGACAAGTCTCTATAACATGCAAGGAGGCGGGGAGGATGCTGCAGCAACGGAGCCAGGGGTGGGTAGGCTGGGCAGGTAGCTGGGGGGATGGACAGAGGCAGGGAGGGCAGGCAAACCATAAAACTGCAAACCATAAAACGAGTGTGGGGAGGGGCCAGCTGGCAGGGATGTGTGACAGGCTGAGCTGGTGGGGAGAAGAGGTTGCGGGCCACTCAAAATTTGAAAACGGGCCGCATTTGGCCCCCGGGCCTAACTTTGGACATGTCTGGCTTATGCCATTCACCTATCAGACCGAGAGAGCACAGTGGTTTAGGCAGCTGGCTGTGGGGATATATTTTGGGGGTCTGATTCCCCATTGTGCCTCTCTGACAGGGGCTGTACCTGATGATCCATCAGGTCCCTTCCTGCCCTGCAGTTTTAAGGGGAAATATCCTTTGGGTTTTTTAAAAAAAATAAATATCTTCAAGTTGCACTATCAAAACTGGCCACTAGAGGGTCCCAGTGAGTCTGTATTGTTCCTAGTCTGTGATTAACAACAACGCAATTACTGAACAAAAAATATTTGTGACTGTTCTACAACCTGGATGTGAGAAACAAAGAGCAACACAACACGTTCAAAACTCTGTCCTCCTTGACCCTGGTGGCTTATTATCACCAATTAAGTGGTTAAATGTCCAATCCAGTATGTTCCATCATTACACCGAAGGAACATCCGTCTGCCCGCCTGTTGAAGTCTAACCAAGATCTGACACCACACCATCAGCAACCGAGGGAAGGGTTTCGAAAAAGAAACCAGGCCTGCCTTCGAAGTGGATCAAGAACCTGGACAACAGGGACCTTGTGTGCAGGATATGTCCCCTGCCCCCAGTGTGTTCATTTGGGGAACTGAACAGGGGTCCTCTCACCCCTAGCTCTCCAAACACCATCATTAATCTGCATCCTCACAGACAAAGGAGTCTGCCACCTTTTGTTCCTCTCTGTGAGGCTCCCTACACCCTATTTTTCACCTGCTTTCCCTCTCATCTGGGGGAATCTCATCTCAATTCTGGTCACCACATCTCAAAAAAGACCTAAGTGGAACTGGAAAAGGTCCAAAAGAGAGTGCCTAAAAGGATTACTGAGCTGAAGGACCTCCCTTATGAAGAAAGACTAAAACATTTGGGGCTCTGTAGTCTGGAAAAAAGGCGCCTGAGGGGGGATATAATTGAGACGTACAAAATAATGCAGGGCATGAGTAAAGTGGACAGAGTAAAGTGTTATGATTGTCACATTAAAAACACAGAGTAAAATCCAGTTGTTAGTCCCAAGTGGAGCAGATTCTGCAGCCAGGTACCTAAACCATGGTGTGGACGTGGATTTCTAGCTAATTTCTTTTCTGAGTTTTGGCATTTTGTGTGCACATAGTATGTGGTCTATGGGTCCCCAGAAGGGATCATCTAAGTTTCCATTATTCGTTATGGGAAAATTTGCTTTGATATAAGAGTGTTTTGGTTTACAAGTATGTTTCTGGAATGAAGTATGCTTGCAAACCAAAGTATTACTGTATTAGGAAAAGCTATAATAACTGCCCACAGAAACAATGTGCAAAGAGAAGACAGAGAACTTTTTGGATTCCATTGGCTCTTTCTGGCCAACACTTGCCGTGACTATCTAAACTAGGCATGTCCAAACTTCGGCCCTCCTGATGTTTTGGACCACAACTCCCAGAATTCTAAGCTTAGACTGCCAATGGCAAAGGACTGTGGGAGCTGCGGTCCAAAACCTCTGGAGGTTGGAAGTTTGGACATGCCTGATCTAAACCCACAAGGAGGGAAGCCAAAGGAAGCGCTTTTGTGCTGATAAGCCAGCTTGGAAACAGAGCTCAGGTGGATAAGAAGAGGACACAGGTTTTATGTAC
Source organism: Phrynocephalus versicolor (assembly GCA_023846285.1). Classification (NCBI taxonomy): domain Eukaryota; kingdom Metazoa; phylum Chordata; class Lepidosauria; order Squamata; family Agamidae; genus Phrynocephalus; species Phrynocephalus versicolor. The sequence goes on along the minus strand of JAHTLZ010000161.1, from coordinate 1,317,097 downwards.
ACAACCCCTAAACTCCGCCGCAAATGGCTGCCAGCTCCGGAGCTTACAATTGTTTCCCCACCAGCTCCGGAGTTTGCAGGAAATTAAGTGCAACCACACCCACCTAAGCACGTCCCAGTGCACTTTTCATGTACCTGCTCTCGGAGGGTGAAAATCCCCAGATCCGGATGTAATCTGGTGAGGGCCGGGCTCTCCTCACTTCTGTTTTTTTTTTTTTTTTTGCCTCCCGCCCTTTTAAGAGAAGGAATCAGGACGACGACGGGGCGGCTTCGGAGGTGAGCCTGCATTTTTTCCTCTCTTTTTTTCTCCCTCCCCTCACGCAGGCAGGAGCAAGGAAGTGCGGAGGGGTGGGGATGCAGGAAGAGCAACGAACCCCCAAGATCTCTGGTCCGAATTTAAGTGGCCAGCGGATCTTAGGGGTCGTGTGAAAAGGCCCACAGAGACACCCCTGAAAAAGCAGGACGGAGCATCTTCTTGAAGCAGTGCTGAGTGAGGACCTCCGAGCAAGGATGCGACAAAGCGCCAAGACGGGAGCCACCTTCATTTTATTTGCTGCTGGTGTCAGCGTGCTGGCCGTCTACTTCGGGAGGGGAATGCGATTTGCAAAAGAAATGGGGAATCATCATCTCCTATAGGTCCCTGATGCTATCCCCTGTCTGTCAAGGAGGCTCCGTGGGAGATTAGAACTCTCAGCTTCAGAAACCACTGAGCTTTCGGACACTTTATGAGGCTACTAAAAACCAAGCAATGAATGCCAACTTTTGTGGGTTCAAAATCCCTGCATCAGGCACACCACTAGGAACTTGTGAGCAGCGCAGTGTAGCAAAACTAGAAGTGAATGACCCAAAAATATTCATTGCCAAAGTTGCCCGGCATCATCCTCTTAAGACAAGTTTAAAGCTGGCTTACAGGTAGCCTTTTTTAGAGTGTGATATTTGACATTAAACTTTGCAAAAGGGACATATTCTTCTCCATTTGTACTGTGTGATGACCACACGGCTTCCATCAGGATTTTTTTTAAAAAAATTATGTTGCCAATTTATACGCTCAGTCGTTCTTATGTTTCTAAATATTCCATGCCAATAGCACTGAATTAGAGACATATCAGACGACAGGGAATGTCTGTTTTTGTGGGGTTAAGAAGGCCACGCTGCCTTGGGGATTCTGGGTGTTGCGGTTGGAAAACAGCACTTTTCCAAGCTCTGCTTTTATCACACTGCACGTAAAATGCGCATTTTTAATTTTTTAAAGTCGCATCTGGAGTACTGGTCCCCACCGTGATGCGCTTCAAAAAAAACGCATGCCTCTGAAGCGCAACCCAGCGCATTTTCTTGATCCTTGCACCTCCAGTAGTAATTTTTTGATCTGCATTTTTGGAGAATTGAAGTGCGCATCAAAAGTAAGTTGTTAGTGCACATTTTTTATTCTGCTCAATTTATTGATATTTTCTTAAATTTATTTGCTCTTTGAAATAAAAAGTGGATTACTGGTACAGGAAAAAAACAAAATATTTGTCATGTCCTCCAGCTATATATATATGTATATATGTATGTATGTATGTATAGATGTATACACTGGGCCCTTGTATAACAAACGGTTTGTATAACATAAAATTTGTACAACATAAACAATTCCGGAGATAGGGGAAATTTGCTTCACATAATCGCCTATGGGGCAAATCCGTACAACATAAAAATGGGATCACTCTGTTTTCAATGCATTCCTATGGGAAATTTGTATAAAGGAAAATTTGCTTAACATACTTTCATTTGGAATGAATTAATTCCTTTATACAAGGTACCACTGTATATATGTGTGTATGTGTATGTATATATATGTGTATTGAAAACAGCAGTTTGATGCACTTTCAGCCCATGGGGATGTGTGAATAGAGCATCAAAAATGCTACCATGGGGACAGAAAGTGCACATTAAATGTCACGTGACCAGTCTTGGAGAATGTACGTATCAAATCAACATGCGCATTTAGTATGCATGTGATAGAGGTCCTGGTGAATCCCTGGGAGGGAGCTACGGTCATGCGCAACAGCATCCCTCCTGCTGCTGTTGCTGCTGCTACAGCGGCGGTGGTGGTGGTGGTGGCGGCTCCTCTCAGTAAGGGTGATCCCGCACATACTCCAGGATGGTCTTCAGCGCCAGCCACGTCTCTTGGGCCGTCGGGATGATCTGGTTGGCAGGCAAGAGGAAGCCGTGGCGGCCGGTGTCTCTCAGTTCGAAGGCGAAGGAGTATTTGATCCCGTAGTTATAGGACCAGTCAATGCTGCCCCCACTGGCTTGGTCTGGGGAGGAAGCGAGAGGAGAGCCACAGCCAATGGGTTGGCTGCCCGCTGAGCGGGAGACCTCAAGATGGCGAACCTTTTAGAGCCCGAGGGCCCGAACTGCAGTTCAGAACCCACTCATTATTCGCCAAGGGCCCATACGGCCACTTAACCTGAGTCCAGGTGGCTGTGAAGGGGTGATGTCGGATGCCCACAGAAAGGGCTCCGAGGGCCACTTTTGGCACCCGTGCAATAGGTCTACCAATGCAGGGCAGCCCCAGGAGGGAATACTGGAAGAGCTGGACCTGTTTAGCCTTGAGAAAAGAGGACTGAGAGGAGATAGCGCAGCGCTGCTCAAAACCTTGAAGGGCAGTCCTACAGCCAAGGGCCAGGACCGTTGTTAGTCTATGGAACTCCCTGCCACAGGATGTGGTGATGGCATCCGGCCTGGATGCCTTCAAAAGGGGATTGGACAGATTCCTGGAGGAAAAGTCCATCCCAGGTGACAAACCATGATGGAGATGTGTAATCTCCAGGCTTAAAACCAGGGTCCTTCAAGGAGCAGATGCAGGGGAGTGGTATCAGGAGACAGATATCTAGTCTCGTGCGCTCCCAAAAGCATCTGGTGGGGCCACTGTGAGATAGAGGAAGCTGGACTAGATGGGCCTTTGGCCTGATCCAGTGTGGCTCTTCTTATGTTCTTATGTTCTTATGACCTGTTCTCGACCGTCCCCAACTGCAGGGCATGGATGGAATAATGGGCTCAAACTGCCTTGCCAGCGAAGGGGGAGGGGGGGTTGGTGCAGAAGGCCCATGAGCCCCCCCCCATAGCAAGGAAGAGGCAAATGGATCGTCAACGGAGACATGACAAGACTGCAACACTGGGTAATCTCTTTTCTTTTTACTTGACCCAACTGGCTACACCCGGTGGACTTTTCCAAATCCTATCCCAATCCTCAAATGAAATGCAAGGGCCTTCTGCACCAACCCCACCTCCCCCTTCGCTGGCAAGGAAAGCAGGGGGCATTGGTCTCAATAAAGCCACATTGAGGAGAGGTGCGAATGTGTGTACGTGAGCCGTGACATGTCTTTGAAAGGACTGGGGCAATAAAAACATATCCCTCCCTTCATTTCGGGCGCAGCCTGTGTTGTGTATTGATCTGTATTCCTATTATCTGTAATTGCTTATGTTGAAGTAACTGCCTTCCTGTTCCAAAGGGAACAGGCCTATTGGTTGATTCAAGTTGCTGCATTTGGATCCTCAATCCTATTGGTTCCCGCCAAAAGGCAGCCTTGTGATTGCTTGTAATTGTTCCCTCCAAAATGTATCTTTTCCTAGCCAGTCCTCGCTCCTATAAATGTAGCTCCCTCTCCCCAGTCCCCAGTCTTGTTCTCTCCCTGAATAAAGAGTTGTTACACTAGAAGCTGTCTCTAGCCTGCTATGGCAGAGAGCTGAAATCACTAAACCCCACGCTACCACAGCCTGAAAACATCCAAGCTCCGAGCCTCAACTAAGAAACTGCCTGGCTTTCCCCCCCCCCCATCTTGCCAAAGACCTAACTCCTGGCAAATCCATCTTTTGCCATGTTGTAACCTATTGTCACTACTCTGAGGAAGAGGGTTTCACCCTCGAAATATTAGCAACTTTTTTGTTATTTTTCTAGTAGCCTAAAGGTATCACCTGTCCTGTTCTACTTTTGTAAAAATATACATTGGAATAATAGCAAGCATACTTACAAATGACGGAGCAAATGGGTCCAACTTTGTACCGCGTACCGTACAGGGAGGCCAGGGCATTTGCAGCAGCTTCTGCTACATTGTTCTAGAAAGAGAGCGACCAAGAAGGAAAAAGAAAACCACAGAGGCGCTAGAAGCCATTCATCTTATATGCCCTATCTGCTCCCAAAGGAGAGTTAAATGCTAAGCTCGATCAAATCGGCTTTCTGTTGGAGTTATTGCAACCTCGCCTGCTGCCTTTAGTAAGTGTGGCTGGGAGGGACCTTTCTGGGATGTGGTGAGTGTCAGTCTATCCCGCATGAACCAATCGTTCCCTTCCCTGACTCTGAATTCAAAAAAGAGCCCCGCCTTTCTGATCAGTGCTTTCCCCCTCTCTAAAGTCTGTGTTGTCACTGAAAGCAGTCATGTCGGTCAGTTTGCTATTCAATCTGTTGAATTGCAAGTAATGGAGCTTTTTATTCTTTTGAAAATATTGCTGAGTGAGTAAAGGGGAAAAGCCAGATCAGGAATATAAATACAGTGGCACCTTGTATAAAAAGGAATTAATTCGTTCCAAATGATATTATGTTAAGCGAATTTTTCTTTATACAAATTTCCCATAGGAATACATTGAAAACTGAGTAATCCCATTTTTATGTTGTATGGATTCGCCCCATAGGCAATTATGTTAAGCAAATTTTCCCTATCTCCAGAAATTTTTATGTTGTACAGATTTTATGTTATACAAGCTGTTTGTTATACAAGGGTTCACTTTACTTTGGAAGGGATATGCGTATAGTTAAAAGATGGATCGAAGATTATCTATAAAGGAGGGAAAAGTATATACAAGATATATAGTGGTGCCTCGAGATATGGGCGCCTTGTGACACGAAAAACTCATGATACGAAAGGGAAGTCTGTCCAGGGCACAATGCACCCTGGGAATGGAAAACTTCCACAAAAACTCGAGATACAAAAATTTCCTATGGAAAGCGCTGAGATATGAAATTCTGCGGAAGACTTCAATTCCCAGGGTGCATTGCGCTCCACTCAGATCCGTGATACAAGAATTTCACGATGCGAAGCAATTCAGTGGTAACTATTTCGCATCTCCAGTTACTTGCCCAGCTCTCTCAAATACTGTGGGAACAAAATGTGAATTTATTTTCCATTTATTTTAAGATGAATTAGGGGTCATGAACAGGGTATGGATTCATCAGGAGGTCTGTATTCCCTTCTGCAGAGCGTTGAAAACCTTGCTCTTCTGCAAGGCCTTTGGTGACCAAGTTTAGTTTTTTTTTTCCTCGCCATCTGTTAATTAGTTTAACTAATGAGGTGCTCTGTTGTTTGACCCTCATATGCTTTCTGCCAAAGGTGCTATCGTTTTATTTTAATATTGTTTATATTTGTCTATCTGTTCTATTGTATTCTGCTGATTCGATCAGCCTATCATAAGCCACCCAGAGTTCCCTTGGGAAGATGGGCGGGGTATAAATTCAATAATAAATAAATAAATAAATAAATAAATAAAGATGATGCTCACAATTCTCTGTAAACAAGGAATTCCTTTAGAATGGCCCCAACCTCAGGATGTGAAGGACCAGAAATTTTCCTCATTGTTTAAACAAGAGGGCTTTGGGTATTTGCACACGACCCCTAAACTCCGCCGCAAATGGCTCCCAGCTCCGGAGCTTAAAATTGTTTCCCCACCAGCTTCGGAGTTTACAGATAATTAAGTGCGACCACGCCCACCTAAGCGCGTCCCAGCGCACTTTTCAGGTACCTGCTCTCTGGAGGTGAAAATTCCTGATGCGGATATAACGTAGTGACTGCCGGGCTCTCCTTGCTTCTGTTTGTTCTTTTTTTGCCCCCTCCTGCCCCTTTAAGAGATCTGAATGGATCACTCTTGGGGATGGGGTGGGGTGGGGGATCCTTGATGGTTTAATGAAGAGCCAAACCAGATCGGATAGTGCCGTCATGGCCTCGGCTGCCAGCACCCCTTACCAGCTCTGCGTAATGGTTGATTTTGGTGCACTTGTACCCGTAGGGAAACATCAGGAGTTGGGAGTAACTGTGGATGCTCAGGAAGGCCTTGACGTTGCCATGGCGTTTGATAAACTCCACAATCGACCTCACTTCCACTTCAGAGTTGGCGCTGGGTCCGTGGTAGGAATCTGAGCAAGGGTTGTCACTAGCTCCAGGTCCTGTTTCAGGGGGAACGGGGTAAAGAGTCAAACACCTCGGTCAAAATGCAATAGGGAATGTCCCACTATCCCATGCTCTATGATGGAACAACCCAACGCCCCTGAATTTCTGCCTCCTCTCTGCTCAGGTGTGGTTTTGGGTTTGCCTCCAGACACCCCCCCCCCCTGGTGCATGACTCTTTCCGTCTGAATCCCAAGAAGCATCAAATAATAGAAACGAAGTGCAAAGCGGTTTATCATTTTGTGGTGTTTTGACTCGCTCTCCTCCATCTACATTACAAAGTGTCTCTTTCTGTATACCTAGACAAAAACAATGAGGTAGCCATGAAGACGCAAGAGTGAACGGTCTTTGCTTTTACCAAATATATAATCGAAAAATCTCAGCCTAGTCATTATCTTTGCAGTTTTGTCATTTCGCTGCTGTTCAAAAGAGTTGAACGTTTTCTTCCATTCCATAGGATTTTATCACAGGTAATATATTTCCATGCCCTAATAACAGGAGAATCCCCTATATCTCTTTCTCTGAGGCTCAGGGACCAATTTCATGTGAGGCGCATGATGTTCTTGATTACGTTTCATTCATTTATTTCTTGAATTGTCTCCCATTTGGCCCCCACCCCCCAAGAGCTCAAGAGGGCATATGTCATGTATCTCACTTTTATTGCCCGCATACCCTGTTAGGCATCTCAAAATCCTCTCAACCCCATTGCCATGATCTGTTGGTTGCAGGCTCGTCGTGAGGATGTAACCTAAACGTTGGGAAATTTATTTTGGGGCATCTGCCGCTGGTTATACGTTAGTCCCTGGCAAGAAAAAACCAGCCTGTACCTGGAAAGTAGGGCACTTTGCCCACCAGGACTAACCAGCTGGAACATAAGTCTGTGAAGATTCTCAGTCATCCAGGTGAGCTTATCTGGAAGTTGAGTCATGGCGACTGGACTTCTTTTTTGAGAGATAGAAACATTTCGCTGCTCATCCAAACAGCTTCATCGGTCTGAATACAGCTAGTGCAAATCCTCCATCTTATAGGCAGCTTTGACCTCCTGTCACCCTGGTCTGAATTAGGCTCATAAGATGTACTAGACAAATCAAAAAGCCTTCACCACCAAGGCCATAGCTAACGACCCATTCTTGATAGGTTTCAGCACCTTAGGCCATTGTTCACCTTAAGGATAAAGATACTATTGTCCCCCTAACGAGCCTATTTAGGCCATTGTTCATCTTATGAGCCTAATATTAGTCTCTTTTTTTTAAAAAAAAAAATTTTAAAAACCCACAAGTGTCTCTGGGTGAGTTATTGAGGCTGTAAGTGCCAGTCAATGAGAAAAGTGGTGGGCTAATCTGGGTGAACTTGAAGCTATTCTACCCTACATTTCTGCTGTGCAGCTAGAGGAATAATAATAATAATAATAATAATAATAATAATAATAATAATAATAATAATAATAATAATAATAATAGCGAATGTTGAGAAGAAAAAAGTGTGGATCACTGATGTTGCTATACTAGGTGATAGTAGAGTCACTGAGAAACAACTTGAAAAAAAATACCTGATATCATGATCTGAAAATTGAACTTCAGAGACTCTGGCATAAACCAGTACAGGTGGTCCCAGTGGTAATCGGCACGCTGGGTGCGGTGCCTAAAGAGCTAAACAAGTATTTAGAAGAAACTAGAGTTGGACACTCAGTCAGCTGCAGAAAGCCACCTTACTGGGATCTGCTTGCATAATTCGCCGATACATCACGTAGTCCTAAACGCTTGGGAAGCGTTCGACTAGTGATTTGAAATACAAAATCCAGCGTAATATGCTGTGTGATAATTTAATAATAATAATAATAGCAGAATTGATCTAACAGCAAATTAGTAAATTAACTCCTCTGCTATGACCATAAAATAATTGCTTATCTCTGCCTCACTGAGGGACTTCCCAGCTGGTATGGAACCTGAGGCTGCGCATCATATTTCCCCCACCCCAGGGCAGCTTGATGCAACAGAATTCCTGCTCCTGACAGCTCAAGTGATTGGGATAAAAAGCATCACTAAGGACTAGGAACTTAGCCCTGACTGGACTCTGGCTTCTCCTGTGGAGTGGGAAAGCAAGACAAGTGAAGAGACTGCTCTGAGAGCCTCAGCCAAGGGGGAGTTCTACCTCCGAAGCCTGCGTCCCAGTTCCGGTTAGGATCAACTCCGATGCAGTTACTCCCAGGAATCTTGGAACGGGTCTTTCGCCACATGCGATTCTGGAGGCAAGACACAAAAACGGTGTGATTGCAGAAGGAGGGGAGCATCTGAAAAACGGGATCCAAGATCCCTGATCTCTAGTTGTGCTGAATGAATCTGCCCCAGAGGTTATACATAACTAATTGTGAATAAAAGTTATCTGTAACTACCTTAGGTGGAGCTAAGCAATATTACATACGCAACACAATTAGTATTTGAAAAGTTACTTGTTTTGGTGAACAAATAATGCTTTCCAGTGACTTTCAAATTTTACTTCTAACAACCACTTTTTGATTAGTTATTTTCAAGGTACTGTATTATTTTCCCATTCTCTAAATCGACCCTAAGCAGCAAGGGAAATATTCCTTGTTTCTGTTATAGTTGTGTAGATATTTTCAAGTACAGTATCAAAACTGGTCACTAGAGGGACCCAGTGAGTATTTCCTTGTATTTTTTGTGCTGTGTATTGAAAATGCAAGGGCTGATGCCTCGTTTGTGTGAATGGGTGACAAGTGGGCTATTCCCAAACAATCAGGGAAACAAGGAATTCCTTTGCAAAATAATTCTGCAGGTTTTCAACTGCTTGTATCCACAAATTATACATTGAGATGTCTCTCTACATATTTTTGGTACCTGTGAGACCAGCGTTAAAATATTGATATTCTCTCACTTGACTTTTGGTGCAATTTTATATTAAATGTAAAGTAGAAGCAGTTTGCATAACATAAAATCTGTACAATATAAACAGTTACAGAGATAGGGGGAATTTGCTTAACAGAATCGTCTATGGGGCAAATCCGTACACCATAAACATGGTCGTGATTAGGGATTACTCTGTTTTCAGTGCATTCCTATAGGAAATTTGTATAAAGGAAAATTTGCTCAACAGAATTTCATTTGGAATGAATTAATTTCATTATACGAGGTACCACTGTATCTGCTGGATATAGGTTTCAAACTTCCAACAGATGCCGAAAAGTGTGGTTGTGTCTAATAATAACTGCCCAGAGTGACCTCGCTGCCAGATGGGCAGTATAAAAATCCAATAAATAAATAAATAAATAAATAAATAAATAAATAAATAAATAAATAATGCTATACATTGCATCGACTCTGGCTCCCTTTAGGGACAGTTCTGATGCGTACACTTTGCAGTTATGTATAAACACCTATTTTTGAGGGTATTACATAATTTGCAGGCATTACATAAATGAATCTGCAGGCAATGATTCTGTGGATATAGAAGTCTCACTGTCTCTATAGTCTCTCTTTATTTGCATGTTTTGTATACTGTATTTCACTTGCCATAAGATGTCTTGTGCCTCTTGAGGGTGGGAGGGAAGGGTATGGCTTCTGAGAACCTTTCTCCATCATCATCATCATCATCATCATCATCATGATTTTAGGACTGCCAAGGGCTGGCAGCAAATAAATTGTCTTCCTAGTTTGAAGAGTCAGGAGCTTAGAACGCAAGTACCGTACTTACCTGCGTGTGGGTGAATACATATCCATCGGGATTGGCCACAACCAGCAGGTACACATCCATTGTGTTTAGCAGGGAGGTGACTGATGGGTCTTGCCCGTAGTCAGAGGCAATCTGGAGACGGGCAGAAGAACAGTTCCAAGCGAGGTCAAAATTGCAGTGATTGGCCACAATTCTACTGTTGACTTACGCTGGGGTGCAAGTCTTAGCGGTCAATTGCTGCTCATTAATGAGGCGCTGGTAGTCCTTCTAGTAGCATATAACCTGTCATATGATCAGGCACAGGCCAAAGTATGCAACCTTGTTAAGGAGAGGCAAATAACCAAGGGACATGTGATCTCCTCTATACGGATTTAAATCACCAGTAAGTTTCTGGCTATTGTCATGTTTATTTAACATTTCCTAGCTTTGTTTTTTCCAATTTTTTTTTAAAAAAATGTAAATAAGAAAACTGTTGTAAGATTTACAAGCATGGACATAAGTGAGACTATCAGTTTAGCAGTATCTCAGATTACTTCCAGGTGAAGCCTGGGTGCTGTCATGTGCTCCCAGAGAATAACAGGATGTATGGGGACTCATATTTGCCAACTTTATAGCAATCCCTTCTCATAATGTCTGGAAAGAGGCCACACTTGGTCTGCATGTCAATATAGGCAAGAGTCTGGTGCACAGGACCCTTAAAAGAACATCTTAATTGGCTATACCAAATGCCCATCCCAAAGCTGGCACCACAGAGATGGCATACTTCGACTGAGTTCTCATCTTTAGAGATAACGTTTGTCATCACTCAGTGTTTCACTCCCTATTTAGAAATGGTGCTCCCCAAAGTCATACTGTACAATCTGATTGCCCGGCCTAACACAAGTTTTTGCCACTCTGCATTGTGCAACTCCTCCCTTGCTTTTTTTTTTAAAAAAACATCAGTCTTTGTTGAGCCACGGCTGACCTTTTTTGCAGTCCACAGAGCAGTGGCGTGGGTGACCCACTCCCGAGCATGGATCCCGGCATCAATCCAGATTGCAGGGCGATTGCTTCCTCCGGTACTGAACTACGGAACAAAACGCAAACTTGGGTAGTGGTGGTGGGGGTGGGGATCACAGTTTATTTATGCATTGAAATTTTAGATCACCTTGTCACCAAATGACACTCAGGATGGCAAAGATAAGAATGAGTTTTGAAGCAATGACCACAACACAACAACACGTTTGTAGACAATGAATAGATTAAATCTAAATAATGTACTGCTGACTGCAATGGAAATGTAGTTGCCTACAGAACAGGCAGACATTTACCCGAAAAACGATGTAAAAGGACCTCAACAAAGAGTTCAAGAAGCAATGAAGAAGGCCATTTATTGGGTGCCCTCCAAATGCCCTTAAGATGTTACCGTATTTTCCTGTTGATAAGACACGCCCCATGTATAAGATGCCCCTCCCCGCAATTTCCAGCCCGGAATAACAGTTTCTCTACCGTTTAGGTCTCTCATTGACTTACTTCTGTGTATAAAAAAGGTAACGGTAAAGGTTCCCGCCACACATGTGTGCCAGTCATATCCGACTCTAGGGGCGGTACTCATCTCCATATTCAAGCCAAAGAGCCAGTGTTGTGCAAGTCCATGGCCACATGGCCAACATGGCTGCAAGGAAACACCGTTTTACCTTCCCACTTTTTATGGCAGTACGAGAGGAGTCCTTGGAAAAGTCCCTGATGTTGGGAAAGATTGAAGGCAAAAGGAAAAGAGGACGGCAGAGAATGAGATGGTTGGACGGTGTCATCGATGCAACCAATATGGATTTGACCAAAATCTGGGAGGCAGTGGAAGATAGGAAGGCCTGGCGAGCTCTGGTCCATGGGGTCACGAAGAGTCGGACACGACTGAACGACTAAACAACAACAATAACCTATTTATCTACTTGCATTTACATGCTTTCGAACTGCTGCGGTTATTAGCAAGACCTCGCTCTGCTGTGTGGCACCCGCGATTCGAACCGCCGAGCTGCCGACTCTGCAGCCGACAGTTTTCGGAGCCTTAGTCCGCTGAGCCACCATCTCAGACACCAAGAGGACCCTAAATTTTTAGTCTAACTGTTTTAATAAACATATACTGTAGTAGTCTTATACATGGAAAAATGCAGCACTTTCACTGCTTTGTAGCCCCAAACCAGCACTTTGCAAATGTTTCTGGAAAAAGTGTGACCCTATTATGACCCACTCCCTAAGATAATTTTCATGCTCCCCGGGGTTTCCTGGGAAAAATAATGAGCCCAAACCAGGCTGGTTCCTTCTCCAGATGCCAGGGGAAACAGAGGCTGTCTGGAAGTGGGATGGGAAGGGCGGTATATTAGAACAACCCACTCCCCCAAGATTTATGGTTTCATGCATGGTCTGGTATACACAGTCTGCTAGGATTTCCCAAGTTTCACGAGATCAGAGCAGAGCTAATGTTGTCAATTAAAAATAGGGAATGAACAAGAAACAGGGGGCAAAATTAAGAGTCACATCTCACAAGGGAGTGGCCAGTTGTGTTGATCACACTGCATTATTGTTCCGTCTATTCTATCTGCTTTTATCTATTTTCCCTTTAATTGTTATATTATTCGATTTGTTGTGGGGTTTTGTTTTTGGGTAAATTGTTTATTTGGATGATTTGTTTTACACTGCCCAGAGTTCCCAAGGGAAATTCGGGCGGTTAATAAATACAAAAATAAACAAATAAATAAATATCCTTCAAGGGTGTTTAGAATAAAAATGAATTATGAAACGCTCCAGAAGGAGCCCTCCAGATTCGAAGCACTGCAAATCGGGGTTCATTGGAAGCAAAGGCAAACAATACAGTACCTTGAGCACATAGAGAGGCCGGTTTTCATAAGACTTTCCAATCTGTTGTTTGCTCACAATCTGGGAATGTTCAGCTACAAGATCATCCATCGCAAGATAAATCTAAAATTCAAAACAGTGTCGGTTGTTTTTCGCACGATCATGATAGTTCGTGGTGTACAGGCATTCGTGAATCATGAACTACCCTTTTTCTGGCTTGCGCCCATCTCTACAGGCAAGGGCATGGAATTCGCTCTTTAGAGCCACCTTATCTGAAAGCGTTATATATAGGATTCTGGCCTGGATTATCAGCCAAAGTTTGGAAACATTACTTAACTAAACTGCAACCAGGGCAATAGTTTCAAACTGCACCAAACGAGATTCCATTTGAACATTAGGAAGAACATTGGGAAGACTCACAAGAAGAATAGTGATAGTGCCACTCTATTCTGCTCTGGTCAGACCCCGCCTGGAGTTCTGTGTCCAGTTCTGTGAATCTCAATTTTAAAATTCTGGAGATAGGGGAAATTTGCTTAACAGAATCGCCTATGGGGCGAATCTGTACAACATAAAAATGGTCGTGATTAGGGATTACTCTGTTTTCAATGCATTCCTATGGGAAATTTGTATAAAGGAAAATTTGCTTAACATAGAGCCTTTTCACACGACCCCTAAGATCCGCTGGCCACTTAAATTCGGACCAGAGATCTTGGGGGTTCGTTGCTCTTCCTGTGTTCCCACCCACTCCGCACTTCCTTGCTCCTGTCTGCGTGAGGGGAGGGAGAAAAAAAGGGAGAAAAGAATGCAGGCTCACCTCCGTCTGCCGGTCGAAGCCACCCTGAGCCCCGTCGTCGTCCTGATTCCTGTCTCTTAAAGGGGCGGGGGGCAAAACAACAACAAACAGAAGCGAGGAGAGCCCGGCACTCACTAGATTACATCTGCATCAGGGATTTTCACCCCCGGAGAGCAGGTACCTGAAAAGTGCGCTGGGACGCGCTTAGGTGGGCATGGTCGCACTTAATTTTCTGTAAACTCCGGAGTGGGTGGGGAAACAATTTTAAGCTCCGGAGCTGGGAGCCATTTGCCGCGGAGTTTAGGGGTCGTGTGAAAAGGCCCATAATTTCATTTTGAATGAATTAATTCCTTTATACAAGGTACCACTGTACTTCCAAGCTCTTATATTAGCAGGGCAGGTGGGCTTCTGAAAGCTGCTGGGTGCAATCAGATGGCGATACAAGATTCCTTTCAATTGTATCAGAAAGGTCACTTCATTGTGTGTGGTTTCTTTTAAAGAGACCCCTGCCATGTGCGTGCAATCTGACCTGCTCCAAAAACAGAGTCACTCTTCCACTGGACCAAAAGGTGCCCAAGATGGGCACAGAGTAAGTTCAGTCTGGTTTGTGGTTTCCCATACATCAGTGGTTCCCAACCTTCCTCATGCCGGAGCCCTTTAATACAGTTCCTCCTGTTGTGGTGACTAGACATGGGCACGAATCAAAAAAATGGCATTTCGTTTGTCGTTTGGAGGTTCCGTTTCGGTTTGTTTCTGTTTTTCGTGAATTTTTGCAAAAAATTCATTTTTGTTTTCGTTCGTTTCGTTACCATTTCGTTACCATTTATTTCATTTTTTGTGATTTTTTAAAAGGATTTTAAGCAATTCACTCATATTGCAGTAACGGAAACGAAACGCACGACAAAATTTCCGGTGTTTCTGTTCGTTTCGTTTCATTTTAGAGACAAAATTCGTTTGTCGTTTCGTTACGTAACGAAACGAAAAAACAAAAACGGAAACAAAAAATTGTTCGTTTCGTGCCCATCTCTAGTGGTGACCCCTTGCCCTGCTTGGAAGAGGCCACAAGCCCCCTTTTGCAGGCTATTGCCACAGATGCCATAGAGAATTTTCCTCTACAGGCACCCTCAGCCAATCGCAGGCTCCAGTGCCATTGACTGACATCCCATCCAACCTATCAAGCTGTAACTCACTCCTTCTACCCCTTCCTCCCCCTCCTCCTCCAGACCTAAGCTGTTTGTGACTTTTTCTTCACTGGCTCATGCGGACCCCTGTGAAATGGTCATGCGACCCCCCAAAGGGGTCCCGACCCCCAAGTTGTAAACCACTGCCATACGTGGTGTGGGAAAATGGTTGCAACCGATTGTGGTCTCAAGTGGTCCCACATGCAAGCTCTGTTACCACATGTAGTTCATGAAATTAATTTTCCCGAGATTTGGGGGGGGGGGTCAGCACCCCATCCAGAACGATCCACAGATAATCATTTCTTCCCAATTTTTGGGGGGGGGAGAAGGAAGAGGGGGAACCTTGAACCAACTTACGGATTCTAAGGAGTGATAAGCCCCATAGTTGAAACTCCGGCTTCCATGCTCCTTCCGCTCGTTGAGGTTCATCTCCCGGGTTTCTTCATCGATCAAAGCCTAAGAGGAGAACATCTTTCAGCCCGGGGGGAATTGTGTTTTCTCTGTGTGTTTGTCTGAATGAAAGAAATAAGCCCCTCCCTCATGACCTTGAAGCTCCACCACATGTGGGACCTCAGGTTCCGTCTGCAACTCTGAAACCACCACTACCACCACAGAAAAGGTAAAGGTCTACAAATCTGCCCAGTGAGGATTACATAAGAACATAAGAACATAAGAAGAGCCCTGCTGGATCAGGCCAAAGGTCCATCTAGTCCAGCTTCCTGTATCTCACAGTAGCCCCACTAGATGTGTCTGGGAGTGCACGAGACTAGATCTCTGTCTCGTGATACCACTCCCCTGCATCTGGCCCTTGAAGTAGCCAGGTTTAAGCCTGGCGATGACACATCTCCATCATGGTTTGTCACCCGTGGCGGACTTTTCTCCAGGAATCTGTCCAATCCCCTTTTGAAGGAGGATTGAAATCCTGGAGGAAAAGTCCATCACAGGTTACAAACCATGATGGAGATGTGTCATCTCCAGGCTTAAAACCGGGGTACTTCAAGGACCAGATGCAGGAGAGTGGTATCAGGAGACAGATATCTAGTCTCATGCGCTCCCAAACACATCTGGTGGGGCCACTGTGAGATACAGGAAGCTGGACTAGATGGGCCTTTGGCCTGATCCAGCAGGGCTCTTCTTATGTTCTTATGTTCTTATGAAGGCACCCAAGCCAGATGCCATCACCACATCCTGTGGCAGGGAGTTCCACAAACTAGCAACCTGCTGGGTGAAAAACTATTTTCTTTTGTGCATGCTTAGAATGCACATCTCTGTATCTGCATGATCAGTAGCTACTGATTCACTGATCTACTGTCTGAAAAATAATAAAAAATATTAGAAGAAATCCTAGAAACTTGTATTTCTATAGATGAAGTTACCAGAACTGGCCATGTGAGGGAGACAAAGACCATGCTGTGTATAGAGTTTGATATTAAAATAGCATTCACTATAATCCACATTTTTCAGTATTCATGCGGGGAGAGCTGCACCCCTCTGCATTTGGGAATCCGACTGTACTTGGAGTGGGGGGAATCCAGAAAATAGGGGAAGCTAGGGAAGGAATAACAGTAGGAAGATATGACTAACTGGAACAGAGAGCAGGAACACTCCGTGTGAGAATAGTCCCATGAAATGGAGGATGAGCCCCTCTATCTTGTCTACAAGAGAACTTCATAGCTTATCAATGGCAAGAAGTAGTAAAATTACTAGATAACTGATATGTTATTATATTCTGCTATGCATGATCTTTGACTTGATAGATTCAATGCAAGCTATTGCGATTCTTTTATTTTTATTTTTATTTTCTTTAACGGTCCTTTCCCCCTTCCCTTTTCCCTTAAAATTAATAAAACCTTTAGAAAGAGAAAACACTACATCTCTTCAACAACCACAAAGGTGCTGAAGCCCCGTCCTCTGCTTCATGAGGCCAACTTGGCTCTGCACTGCACCATTTTGTTGCAAGGTACAAATTTTCTTCAATCGTATTGTGACGGGATTGCCCAGGCTGGAGATTTTTGACAATCCTTGGTGCCAGGCTCAAAATCTGGTTTCAAACCGTATGAGAACGAGAATGCACCAGTTTTGGATTCCATGGGTCTTTGGAGAATTTGTAGCGCCCTCTAACTCTGGGCCTGCAAAGTCTAAAATCAGGGGTCATCATCACCATTCCCACCACCATTGCAGAGGAATCCCACTCTTCACCTGTGCATCCTCAACCTGCCAAGTATGCCCCATGCTAAAGCAAATCCCACGGAGAGGATGACCTGGTTGTGCTGCCCTACCTGGACATCTTCAATCAGGACACAGTATTTTATCTGATGGGACTCCAAGAAGCTTTTGACATCCTGGAGGCAAGCGGAAGGCACTTGAACATCCGCCGGTTCATTCGGGTACGAAGGGAACCTCCAGAAATCGAGCTGGGAAGCAGAGAAAGCAAAGAAGCATTCAGGGTTCATTGGAAGCAAAACCTGACTTCCCAGGAGACCCTGGGGAGCTGAGAAGATGCCCAGGCTCTTTTCCAATCCCTCCACAAATGCAATTCCCCCCCCCCCCAAAAAAAAAGAAAGAAAGAAAGAAAGAAAAAAACACACACAGAAAACTTTTTTAAAATGCAAAGTACAGAATAGGACTTAGGGACTGGAGTTGATCCCATTCCATCCCATTCACAGTCCTTCACAGGCAAAAATCAAAGAACAACAAAACAAAACACACAAAACATGGGGCACCTTAAAGACTAACTTTCATATTTTAATGTAACGTTTCGTGGACACATCCACTTCATGGGTTCCATTATTGTACTGCTCTAACAGTTAGAAGTTTTTCCTAAAACTTAGCTTAAATCTGCAATAGCAATAGCAGTGACAAATCTAGGCAATGAGCAATAGCAATGGCAAACCTAGGCAGCATCTTAAAGAACAGAGACATCACTTTGCCGACAAAGGTCCGAATAGTCAAAGCTATGGTTTTCCCAGTAGTGATGTATAGAAGTGAGAGCTGGACTATGGCTGATTGGCGCAGAATCGATGCTTGTGAGCTGTGGTGCTGGAGGAGAGTCTTGAGAGTCCCCTGGACTGCAAGGAGATCAAACCTATCCATCCTGAAAGAAATCAGCCCCGAATGTTCACTGGAAGGGCAGATTGTGAAGCTGAAGCTCCAGTACTTTGACCACCTCATGAGGAGAGAGGACTCCTTGGGAAAGTCCCTGATGTTGGGAAAGATGGAAGGCAAAAGGAAAAGAGGACGGCAGAGAATGAGATGGTTGGACAGTGTCATCGATGCAACCAATATGGATTTGACCAAACTCCAGTAGGCAGTGGAAGACAGGAGGGCCTGGCGAGCTCTGGTCCATGGGGTCACGAAGAGTCGGACACGACTGAACGACTGAACAACAACAACAAAAGCTTAAATCTGGCTTCCTGTCGTTTGAGCCCAAAGGAGGGGTCATTCCCCTCATGGGCCACATAATCTACCTGCCCTGCTTTTAGGATCCTGGCCTCTTCACAGACACACCCACCCATCTGCATCCTCCCTGTTTAGTCAGTGAAGAATAAAATATCCCACACGGTGCTTTTTCTGGCTCACCCGCACAACCAGTTAGTAAAGAGCAACTGTGCAAGACGTAGGCCTGGTTTCAAAATGAGCTGTCATCTCAAGGGTATTAATTCATGCCAGGAAGACATAATTAACAAACCGCCACCCATGAAAGAACGCACCTGCAGAGGCTCCCTCGCTCGGAGTTGTTTCAGGAGATGGACTTGCGCCTCATTGCACGGTTCAGCTCGGAGGACTTGGTCGCTACAACAACGAGAGATTATTAACACCGCTGTTTTGACTACATCGCCCGTCTGCTGCAGTCAGCATCCGTGGTCGCCTTGGGGCTCCCCTTTGGCCCAGACGTTCCAGGTCAGATGGAGTGACTTGTATTCCTTTAAGACAGCCATGCTAAGAGATGCACACATGGTTTCCGTGACCACTCTTATAAGAAGGCAACCATGTTCTGTGCCCAAACATTGTAATGTGAGGGATAACAAAACAACAATAGGAAATTTGCAACTCTTGTAGGGTTTTTGAAAAGGAGATTGTAAGATAGACCACTGAAAGGCTGCCATGAAAAGTGTTTATGTGACTATATATGTCAGAAGAAGAAGAAGAAGAGGAGGAGGAGGAGGAGGAGGAGGAGGAGGAGGAGGAAGAAGAAGAAGAAGAAGAAGA
>JAHTLZ010000161.1:1272500-1286959 GCA_023846285.1 Phrynocephalus versicolor | reverse complement strand
CATACATACATACATACATACATACATACATACATACATACATACATGGTAAGTGCAGGCAGAGCAAATTGGTACCCAATCAGTAGTTAACCAGTGCTCTTTGCCCACAGTATTTTTCAATTTATTATTCCTGCATATGCAAGGGGCTCATTTAGCCATTTAATCAAAGTAACTGCTATTTATCTGCAATAGGGGCAACATTGTGGTTTTTATTCAATATCATTTGGTCTAGGCCGTTTGTTCAATAGCATTTCTTTTAAATGGTAGCAACAGAATGAATATTTACCTTTTGAACATTTCATCCAATTCCAAGATAGACTTCTACCAAGTTGCTTGATGACCTGTGCCCATAAAATATGGAAAACAATCATTTCAACTATTTTGTTTAGAGGAAAAAATTACCAATCTGATGGCTATGTGCAGATATGCCATACTGTATTTTTAAAGGACTCAAGGCAGCTTACAGTATTAAACTTAACCAATATAGAAGCTAAAAGCAATAAATTATTACTATATTTAAAAAAGAAAAAATATTAAAAACTCTTCAATTAAAAACAAAATTTTAAAAGTGTAGAATAACAAGTGCCTAGAAATACATATACATAGCTGACTTCTGAAATACTTGTCTATACTTGTTTGATTTCCTTCTGGCATTTTTTTCTGGGAAAATGTAAGCTGTAATGAACCTAGAGAACTTTTGTTGATTAGCAACATACAGGCTTTTGTGATTCTCCCTGTAGATGTGCTTTTAGGTTGGCCTGTTAAGGAGATTGATCATAAAGAAGAGACATCTACGGATGGGCACAGGACAGGTAGGTAAAATTTTCAGGCATCCGTGCTTGGAGTCACCTGGTTCTATGGGATTTCTAGCTGATTAACATCACAGGAAGCAAGATTCTGTGTGGACCAGAGGGACTCTTCCTAGGCTTTCCCGTAAAAATGCCAAGAATGCGTATTGCAAGAGGGCCTTACCAAACCCATATAGAGGATCTTTAAAATGACAAAAAACGAAATATAAACAAGTAGGATTTGTCCCAAAACCCAACAAATATCCTCTTCTTCCTCCCCTCCGCTGTCAAGCTGCAAATCTTCTTCATGGGCATCATCTTCACACCCCGGATCTGAATCATGATGCCACCATGAATAGAGGAAAGGCAGTGCCATGGAGGATGATTGCCAGGCAGGTGAAATGTCTGTCAGGGGAGAAAAAGAGAGTGCAAGAACAGTTGCCTTGGCACCTTAGCAACTGATTGTTGTCATTGGTTTTCCTCACAATTGTTGGCACTAAGCAACTGGAACCACCTTCTTGCATCACTCTTGGAATGGGAGTAACAAGGAACTGAAGAAGAATGTCTCTCTGTGTGTGTGTGTTGTGTCGTTTCAGTTGTGACCGACTCCTCATGACCCCATGTCCATGGAGTTTTTTTGGCAGGAATACTAGATTGGTGTGCCAGTTCCTACTTCCTGGTATTCCCTGGTGGTCTCCCATCCAAGTACTAACCAGGCACGACCCTGCTTAGCTTCCAAGAGCAGGCGAGATCTGATGTACTTTGGGCATTTAGGCAGTACCATTTCACAAAACCACAGCATTGGTCTCATTAAAGATGACTCAGTAAAGTCAATGAATTAAATTCTGGGTGTTTTTTTTTTTAATATTTTCAGGCAGTGAAAGCACAGATACTGATCCAACGGACAAGATGGTGCCCTGTTGTAAAGAAAAGGATCTGAAAATGAATGTTTAGAGAATGAGATCCATAGCAGTGGGTCCGAATTTAAGTGTGGGATGTGTCAGCAAATATACAATCCTTGGAATGCGTTTGAACGCACACTGGGACACATGACCATATAATTAATGTCAGAGTAGTGGTGGCCGAGGGCAGCTTCTATGATATAAAGAATGTATGGATCCTCCTTTCTTTCTTTCTTTAAAATATTTTAATCCTGTCTTTCTTCCCAAAGAGGACAAGGTTATCCTGATTACTGGCTCTGAACATGCATGTTTTGAGGTCCTGTGGAGTCTCGATTTTACTCTATGGCCCAGAACCAAGGACCTTATAACACAGCAACTATTTGGAAATTTTATTTATTTATTTATTTATTTTAGAGTATTTTTACACTGCCTTTCTCCTTGGAAAAGGACCCAAGGCAGCTTACAGTAATGAGAGATAATACACAGTCCAATACAATTAAGACATGTTCAAATATTGAGAACAAGGAATTGAGGGACATCTTGCAGCATAAAAAGAAAACATTACATTAAAGCTACAAGGTTATAAGTAGTTATAATCACAAAGTCTGTGTGAAGGGGAAAAGACACAGACATTTGAAATATGGATTTATAGCAGGAATCTAAGCATTTATTGGACCAAGGGAGTCCTGTGATGGGGGTTCCTGCATGGCTGGGGTTTGGACTGGATGGCCATTGATGTCTCTTCCAACGCTTATGACTCTATGTTCATTATGACTCTGCCCTCTCGTTACTGACAAATTAGTCCAGTGGTTCTCAACCTGTAGCTCCCCAGATGTTCCTGGAATGCAACTCCCAGCAATCCCGGTCAGCTCAGCTAGTTATCCGTGACGGATCAGGAAAGAGATCTGGGTGTGTTGGTGGACAGCTCAACGAAGGTGTCTCCCCAATGTGTGGCAGCGGTGAAGAAGGCCAATTCCATGCTAGGGATAATCAAAAAAAGGATTGAAAATAAAACAGGCAACAATATAATGCCATTATACAAAACAATAGTAAGGCCACACCTGGAGTATTGTCTACAATTCTGATCACCGCATCTCAAGAAAGACATAGTGGAACTGGAAAAAGTGCAAAAGAGAGCGACTAAAATGATGACTGGGCTGGGGCACCTCCCTTATGAGCAAAGGCTAAAACATTTGGGGCTCTTTAGTCTGGAAAAAAGGCACCTGAGGGGGGATATGATTGAGACATACAAAATAATGCAGGGCACAAAATAGCAGAACTAGGGGACATCCACTAAAATTGAGGGCTGGGAGAGTAAGAAGAGACAAAAGAAAATATTTTTTTAACCCAGCGCATTGTTAGTCTGTGGAACTCCCTGTCACAGGATGTGGTGATAGCATCTGGCCTGGATGCCTTCAAAAGGGGATTGGACAGATTCCTGGAGGAAAAGTCCATCCCAGGTGACAAACCAGGATGGAGACGTGTCATCTCCAGGCTTAAAACCAGGGTACATCAAGGGCCAAATGCAGGGGAGTGGTATCAGGAGACAGAGATCTAGTCTCGTGCGCTCCCAGATGCATCTGTTTGGGCCGCTGTGAGATACAGGAATCTGGACTAGATGGGCCTTTGGCCTGATCCAGCATGGCTCTTCTTAGGTTCTTATGACCAACAGGTTGAGAACCACTGAATGAGTCTTTCCCGCAGAGCTCAGAAATTTCCTTTTTCTGATTACAGCTCCCAGAATCCCCCAGCCAGCAAAGGATTCTGGGACCCGTAGTAAAATAAAGGAACGTTTCCACAGAACACGCTTCAGCCTGGCTCCCGCCAAAACTTCAAAGAGGGGCGTTTGACGAGGAGGGAGGGAGGGAGGAGCTCTTCGTTTCCGGAGGGGACGTTCGGAGGCACGCCCGCGGCCCAATCTAAGCTGAGGTCCTAAACAGCCGCCAATCCCCACTCGTCTTCTCGCGTCGCTTCGGCAACAAGTCCCGCCCTCTCCCTCATCTCCTTTTCCCTTCTCCGAGCCGGCGTCTTTGCCGTCCTCCTTGCGCACGCGCAGTTCCCCCAGTCCTCCCTGCGCAGGCGCACTTGTCGAAGGGGCCGCGAGGCCGGGGAAAGCGCGGTGGAGGTAAGGGAGCGGTTGGAAGGAAACCGGCGTCCTTCTGGGAGGGGGGGTTTACGCATGCGCACTTTCTTCTCTCTCGTGGGGGGGGGGCGACACCCCTTCCTCCTCGTGGTTTAAAAGAGAGCAAAGATTCTCAAAACCGGAGCTGGGGGGGGATTCTTCCACCTCCAGTTGGGGATTCCAGTTCCCATCATCCCCAGCAGAGATTGTGTTGGGGGGGAGCAGAGTGATTGGAGTTGTAGTCCAGCCAGGAGCGTTCGGTAGGTCTCTCGCGCTCTCTTTCATCCTTTCCCCTTATTATTTTTTTAATATTTTTGTATTGTTAAAAAGCCACGAGGGAAGAGTAGTTCCCATCATCCCCCCAGCAAAGACTAGCAAAGCAGGAGAGGGGTGATGGGGTTTGTAGTCCAGGAGGGCACACTGGTGGGTTTCTTTCTCCTCCCCCCCCACTCCAAGACCTTCCTTCTTTTAGTGCTAATACAAAAAAAAGGGGGAGCAGTTCCCATCATCAACACCTAGAAAAAGCTAGCCAGCCGGGGGGGGGGTGGAGGAGGGGGAAGAAGAGGAGAGATGGGAGTTGTAGTTCTGGAGGGTCTGGTAGGCCTCTCTGTAGAGACATGAGTCGGGACAAGAGGTTTGGGCTCTGGGTTCGGTTTGCAGGCCTAAAGAGAAGGCAGCTTCTTCTGTTTATTTATTTTTATATTTATATACCGCCGCAATTTTCCCAGAGAATGTATGTGTGTGTGTGTGTATATATAAGAGAGAGAGAGAGACTTTATTGGCATTGTGTACAATGACAATAAAGTCTCTCTCTCATCTATCTATCTATCTAACTCTGTATCTATAGATACACAGATATAGATATATAGATATACAATGAAATTGAATAGTATTCCTGGTGCAATTAAGAAGATAAAAAACATTTAACATTTAAAAGGTAAAGAGAATTAAAAGCACTCATACACATCCATCACAACTCCCCAAGGTCACACAATTTGGTCACAGCATTTAAGATGGTTACGGCTCTTGGATAGAAACTGCTTTTTAATCTGTTTGTTCTTGCTTTTGTTACTCTGCATCTCTTGCCTGAAGGCAGTGGAGTAGTACAAACAGACTTTGCCCAGGATGAGATGAATCCCGTGTAAGATGTTGTTTGCCTTTTTAAGGCAACGGGAACTGTATAGTTCTTCCAGAGATGGGACAGGATGACCATCAGTCTTCTGGGCTGTAGTTATGACCCTCTGGAGCGCTTTCCTCTCTGTGGCTGGTCAGCTGGAGAACCATCTGACCTAAGGTCGCTCTTTGCAAAAGCAGAGTTTAGGGAAAGTTACTTTCCCCCCTCCTCGTGTTCTGGGTAAGTCGGTGGCTGAGGTCTCTCTGGCTGTGGAGCCGCAAGTTGGGAGTTCTATTCCCCAGGCGTTGGCCTCGATGACCCATAGGTCCCATTTTAGCTCTGTGTTTCTAAGATGATGATGCTTGCTTATTTATTTATTTAGAGTATTTTTCACCTGCCTTTCTCCTTGGAAAAGGACCTAAAGTGGCTTATAGTAATGAGGGACAATATACTGTCCAGTACAATTAAGATATGTTCAAGTTGGAGAACATGGATTCAAGGGGACATCTTACAGCATTAAAAGACAACATTGAAGCTACAAGAGAACCCAAGCAGTCAAAGAGAGAGTAAAAATTCCATGTAATTATGCACGGCTGACCATCTAAAAGTTATGAGGGATGGAGACAAACACTGAAAACATAGTGTCACTACAGTCACACAAGGGAGATATAAACACAGAGTTACAAGTTGTTTTAAGTGTAACCGAGTACTTGCCCTCCTTGGTTACAGGTAGGAGTCCTGGCTCACCTGCAGGTGTTGGAGACTAAAGCAGTGACATTTTTGCTTGTAAAACCCACTGTCTGCCCAGAAGAGTGGAAGTAAAATCCTTACTTTTATGGATTTTACAGGCAACGTGGAAGCAAACTAGGCTAGGGTTGTGGTCTGGTCTAAGGAGGGCCAACCCCATGGTGTGAGAAGTTCCTCAGTGCCCTTCAACTCACTTCCTGCATTGGTCACAGAGTTAGGAGGAGGAGGAGCCCTGTTGGTTTGCATGGGTCACCTTTATTGTATTACCCTCCCCAAATGCTCCTAGGTTGCAGAGGAGCGCTCAAAGCAATGGATTTCCTTTGTGGTTAAGATGGGCTTAATTGCCATCCCCGCCTGCACGGGGCCTCGTAGGTGGTGGCACCTCTGAGCAGGTGGGGACAGCAAAGGTCTGGTGGCCAACAGGTAAGAAGTACTGCTCTCTGCTTTTTACAGCGGGCTCCTGAGTTCATATATGTGCAGGAAAGCACAGAAAACCACCTTTTGGTGGTTGGCCTGGCTGGATTCTGTTTTCCCCTTCCTCTTGGGATCTCCAAGCCTTGTCCAGAAACTGACCCCCAAGGGCACGATCAAGGAGGAATGAGGAGTCAGACGAGAGCAAATAAACATGCATCACACTCATCTTTGCAATGCAAGCCAATTTATGAACATTTGTTTCCGCATCTCTGCTGTCTTTCCGGAAGCAAGCAAAGACCTTCCTCTGTAAACCTTCTCGCTTTTCTCCTTTTCTCCTCCAGACCATGCAGGGGGAACAGAGTCCACCCGAGACCCTCATTGACAGAACCATCAAGATGAGGAAGGAAACCGAAGCTCGGAAAGTGGTCTTGGCTTGGGGGGTCCTTAACCTGTCAGTGGCCGGCATGATTTATACGGAAATGTAAGTTGGGCTGGTTTTTCAACAGTGACTCGGAGCGGGTGGGCCAGCTCGGACCGGAAACTTGAAAACCTTTAGTCCACAACCTACCTTCTAAGCCGGTCTCTCCTTCCCTCCCTCTCAAAACCTCAGCTCCTCTCTGCCAGAGAGGGAACAGCCTTGTAGGATTGTAAAGAGACCTGTTTGTCAGGTGCTCCTTAGCTTTCTAAAATGCTACGTAAATGTGTTACACTGAATAAAGGACGGGCAGCTGCGAATCCTGTTGCGCTTAATTATATATTTATTTATAGACCATCAGGTTTTCCCAAAAGTATAACATACTTTAACAAGTTAACAAGCATAACATACCACAATCCAGAAGAAATAATAATTGGTCTCACAGAGTAAACATATAAAGAATCAACAGCAAACATACCTGACTGGTATAATGCCTCCAAAAAGTACAGGAGCTTTTACTTTAGCCAGATTGAACGCTCTAGCCCCTTCCAAGCTTTTGGATGGGAAATTTCAAAATATTCCCCTCTCAGATTGCTTTGTGCCAGTGCAAAATGAACCAAGTAGAAATTATTCAATCTGTTATCGACAAATTTTCTGGGAGACCTGCCGAATTCTATGCAAAGTTACTTGTTTCTGACAGGCCTCAGCAGATTTCAAATTGTGTTGCTAGATTTCATACCGCTGCAGTAGTTGTATGTCGGCTTATCACTGCCAGTAATTATAGCTCTTAATGCTCTTATAGAGTGTGGTCTCCACTTAGGGGTCTGATGTCGGCTCGATCTTTAATATATTATTTTACCTATCTTTCTGATGTTGACTATTTATATAACAGTCCTGTTTATATTTTGTGGCTTTTACCAAAAGTTTTATAATGTTTTAAAAATGTTTTATTCTGGGAAATCATTTTATTCTGCCAAATTGATATTTTGGTATTTCTTGGTTTGGTTAACAACCGTAAATAAAGATTCATTCATTCAACAGGAAACAGTGGAACCCAAAATTAAAAGGAAAATAATACTAAGGCAAGATGGCGAAAAACGGGCAGACATACAACATAGCAGATGTTGGGAGCTTCCAAGAGTTATAGCCCACTTCATCAGGTGCCTAAAATAATTTTATAGAAGTTCAGGCATGGGTGGCTGGGTAGGTAGGTATGTAGCTGCAGAGCCAGGCATTCGGAGTTCAGTTTTGCATTGTGCATCCCAGAGGATCCAGCTTGTGTGGCCTTATGCATAGAACCAGGGCACCCCCCCCCCAGAATAAAGGAATGGTAAAATCTCTGAGTATTCTCTAGCTAGAAAACCCTAGAAAGAGCATCAATTCATTCATTCATTCATTCAAAATAGTTTTCCTCCACTTCTCTCCTTAAAGAAGGGTGCAAGGTGGCTTGCATCATTAAAAAATCCTACGTATTTATAGCCTAAAGATAGCAAATATACAAAGATTTTTTTTAAAAAAATAGTGCTTTCTCTGTGGTGGGTCTAATACCATGGAACCACCTTCCGAGTGGAATCAGGACTGCGGAGTCCCTCTTGGCATTTAAGAAGTTGTTAAAAACTTGACGTTCGGCGATCAAGGAGGTTGAGTTATAAGTACAGTGGTACCTTGTATAAAGGAATTAATTCATTCCAAATGAAATTCTGTTAAGCAAATTTTCCTTTATACATATTTCCCATAGGAATGCATTGAAAACAGAGTGATCACTAATCACGACCATTTTTTTGTTGTACGGATTTGCCCCATAGGCGACTATGTTAGACAAATTTCCCCTATCTCCAGAATTTTTTTATGTTGTACAGATTTTATGTTATACAAACACTTTGTTATACAAGGATCCACTGTAGGTGTTATGAGTTTGTTTGTCCGCCCATTTTTCACCATCTTGCCTTAGTAATGTTTTAGCATTTTAAATTTTGGTTCTACTGATTGTTGTCAGGTTTGTTTTTCTTCTTTATGTCATATTGTGGAACCGATTATTATTTTTCTCTGTACTTTGTTGTATGCTGTTCCTTGTTAACCGCCCTGAGTTCCTGTCTGGGAAAATTTAGCAGTATATAAAAATAAAAATAAATAAATAAATATTGTATTAAATGCACATTTAAATCCAACAAGGCACAGTAACCTGTTTAAAAAAACTCGCTCAGACATCCAGTCACTCAGGGAAAGCTTGCCTGAAGAGAAAGGCCTTTCCCTGGTTGCAGAAAGTAAAGATAGGAGGATCCTGGCCACCAAGTTGCAGGGAGTTCCAGAGTCTGGGAGTAGCAATAGAGAATGTTCTCCCTTGTGTCCCAACCAAATATACCTGTGTTATTATGGGATTCTGCAAAGTGTGTCATAAGAGGAATTTGCCAAGAGGGGGAGAGTAGATATAAAAAGGAGATATCGGGGTGGGGGGATGAAAGCTATGGGGGAATTTTTAGAACTACAGAAAAAATTACAAAATAAATTCTCAAAAAATTAGAAAAGCAAAGAAGGCCAAAGAGAGAAAAAATAGATGAAATTAATAATTTATTATTATGGAAGAAACAGGTCTTGATTAAAATTATTTTCAAGGGACCACAGTTCAGGCAGGGAAAAGATTTGTATCTTGATGGCAGAATTTAAATGTGCATCGAACTTTGAGTGGCATTTATTAACAGTCACCCCTGCGAGAAGGTTGAGATGAATTTTAACTTGAGCTGCTGGTCTTGAGCAAACTTATTGTCACACAGTTTATCACCGAGGATAAAAAGAGATAAAATTTGAGCTGTATATTATAACATGTTGTATAATAAGAAGCTCTTGCCATGTTTTGTGGCTGCGAGTGACACTGGTCTTTCTTTCTAGGTCTGGAAAACTGATAAGTTCCTATTACAACATCTCCTGCTGGTTACTATGGTATATTGGTAAGTACTTTGAATTTAATTCCCTCCAAGGGTCTTCAGAAGAAAATAGAAGTTAAGAAGATCTAGCCAGGGAGTCCCTCCTGAAAGAGCCATCTCTCAAGGAGGTGAAAGGGATGGCTTGCAGGTATAGGGCCTTTTCAGCAACTGCCCCCAGACTATGGAATGCCCTCCCAAGTGAGACCCGCCTGGCGCCGACGTTGATGTCATTTCGGCGCCAGGTAAAAACCTTCCTGTTCCAGAAGTTTTTAAACTGATGATTGTGGGTCCTGATGGCAACTTTAGTGTTAATATTTTAATTTATTGTATTTATATGTTTTTATTGTTCTAAATTTATTATAATTTTGATCTTTTAATTGTTTATTTTGGTTGTGAGTTGCCCAGAGACCTTTGGGTAGTGGGTGGCAGACAAGCTAAACAAACAAACAAACAAACAAGTTGATTTGTTCAGCTGAAGATGTCCCCGTTTGGGGATTTTTACAGCACGGCTGTGGCCCTCTGCATTGATCTTTTCCTCTTGTTAGATTTTTAAGCCACCGTGTTCGTCGTACCTTTCCTGCTGATGCAGTGATGTTTCGTACAGCACAGTCAGTTCTGTTCCGTTTTCAAGTTCGGGGACTGGTTTATGGGATGTGTGTTCCTTCCTCACCTGGATGGGGGAAATTCAACTCCTCTTTTCCCCTATTTATCTTAAATGTAATTTCACATGACACCCACCCCACCATCAACGGTGGTGTTGGTGGCTGTGGCTTGCTTGCGACAGTTTGGAATCGCTGTTCATTGAAACTGGTCCCGCCATCTTGTATTTTATTCCAGAACTCGTCTTTGCGTCTCTGTTCAGCCTCAACGCTTTATTTGATTTCTGGAGGTACTTCAAATATACTGTGGCCCCCACCAGTTTAGTTATCAGTCCAGGCCAACAGACCCTCTTGGGACTCAAGAACACAGGTAGGAGGGGTTTCAGAACGTTTGTAATTCAGACCGGTTGGAGCCGCCATGCAAAGAAGGTGCTATTGATCAAGCCAGACTAGCTGTCTGATCCATAAAAGAGAAACCAAATTCCAACTTGCATAACACCTTCCATTGATCACTAGAAAATTGCAAACAGGGCCGGCTTGACTTTGTAAGCTGGTTTGCCTTTAAGAAGCATGGTTGTTGTGTTCTGGAACTTTTTGTTTTTGTTTTCCTCCATTCTTCCTGTTTTGGAGATCTCTGCAGCCTGCCTTGTTTCATTGTGATTCTTGGAAGCCCCGAATGGTGATGAGCGTTTTGTGTTGACGTGGGGGGGTGGCTTAGATTTATGCCTAAGGTTTAAACATTGGCTTGTTACCTGTTTGGCAGCTTTCTTTGTACCCACAACGGGCAGATCAATAAATAGTAAAAGAGAATCAAAGGTCAGTTCCTTGATGTATACCAGGCCTGCACAACAGGTAGCCGCGGGCTACCAGGTTCACAAGTAGCCTGCCGGCCATCAATAAAAAAAGTGAGGGGATAAGTTCTCCATCCCTCCCTCCCCCATCCCAAGGACCGCCACTGCCCCAGCAAAGTTCTGGGTCTGCTAGCCCACTGTCTCAGCCGAGCAGGGCAGTTCAAGGGCCATGGCGCATTGAAATCTGTTCCCTCCAGAAGAGATTGATTGGTTTTCAATGTATTCCTATGGGAAACCACTGCCTTACTTACAAAAGTTTTTACTTATGAGTATGTGCTCGGAATGGATAAAATTCGTAAGTAGAGGTTTTGGTGCAGTAACCCTCAGGCACTTTGGGCCAAAAAAGTAGACCTTGGCCTGTTCCAAGTTGAACAGCTCTGATGTACAGTGGACCCTTGTATAACAAACGGTTTGTATAACATAAAATTTGTACAACATAAAAAATTCTGGAGATAGGGGAAATTTGCTTAACATAATCGCCTATGGGGAGAATCTGTACAGCATAAAAATGGGAGCACTGTTTTCAATGCATTCCTATGAGAAACTTGTATAAAGGAAAATTTGCTTAACATCATTTCATTTGGAGCAAATTAATTCCTTTATACAAGGTACCACTTGTATACTGTAAGAGCAGTTGAGAAATGGAACCAGTTACCTCGAGAGATGAAGAGCAGTCCAACACAGGAGGCATTCGGAAGAAATTGAGAGAATCACTCTCTGGTGTGTAGATTCCTGCCTTGAGCGAGGGGTTGGACTCATTGGCCATGTAGGCCCCATCCAACTCCGTGATTCTATGCTTTTAAGACGTTGCAGATGATGCCAAAAGTTTATCCAAGCTGCATTCTGCCCATTCTCCTCCAAGATTGGTTGCTGTCGGGTCTCCATTAAAAAACTGTGTTTAATTGCAGCCGTCCAGCTGTCTCCGCCACGTGAGCTGGTGCCGAAGAAAACGCCTCCTTCGACTCCTTCTCCTTCCATCCAGGGGCAAAGCGTGTTGAGCTACAGCCCCTCCCGCTCCCCAGGCGCCAGCCCCAAATTTGGCCCGAGTTGCATGTCAGGTTACAGTCCTCAGCTCCAGGCCCTGTCGGGCAGCAGCGGATCTTACGGCACAGCTTTGACGTATTCCCCAGGCAGCAGTTACAGTAAGGTACGGGGCCTGCTTGTTAACCTCTTCTCTTTCCAAAGCATGGAAATAAGGGGATAATGAAAGAAATACACATTTGCACATGTTTATGTGTATAGCAGAGAAAATGAGCTTAGCAGCAGCAGCATATAGATAAAGTGTAGATAATTGCAATAAGTGTTATTGGAACTGAGAGACATAGAGACAAAGAACATGACTTAGAATAAAACGCTTATATTGAATATATACGGTAGATAAGGAAAACAGCAGCATAACACCAAGCATAAGATATATTCAGAGCAAAATATACAACGGAGTGTGGGGTACTGTTTTTTCACCATCAACAGTCCCAATTTACTTTACATCAGCCAGTTCTTTTAAACACATTTGAAACTCATCAGACATGATTTTAACCAATCACATCCTGACACACCATGATGTCATTGAACTATTCCACCTGTGTTAAATCACTTTAACCTCCTAGTGATTTCTAATCCCTTGCACTTGTGGCTAACATCATGACACTGCATTTTTGACTGACTCCATTTTACAAATTCTCTGTTCAATCTGTTAAATATGCATTGCGTACATTTTGTCAATTCTACATATTATGACATGCAAAAGTAAGCACTACCTCTATAGGCCACTTTTTTTAAAAAAAAAGTCATCATCCAATACACGAGCTTTTGTGGATGAAACACCCACTTCATTGTGCCAGCTTAAAAATCCAACCGTTCGTGGCAAGATGGATTTTGCCAGGAAAGCTTCTCTTGGATGTCACGTCCAACAGGTTCTTGGCAAGATGGAAGGCACCAGGCGCGTCTCTTAAACGTAAGCCAGGGAGCAAGGGTGGTTGCTCTTTTATGGTCACCGCGGTGGACTGAGCGTAAACCCCAGTTCACAAAAACAAAGGAGTAAGAGCCACGTTCTGCAACCAGAAGGCAAACAGCATGGTCTTCACTCCTATCCAGCTGGCGCTTAAAGAGTCACCACTGTTATTAGGGGCACACATGCCTGCTGGCTTTTTGGGTGTGTTCAGGATCCTCAGCAGAAACTCTTTAATTGCTGACTGGAGCAAATTGTCATTTCCTTCTGCCTGCATAACCAGCGGGATTTTGGGAGTTCTTTCAGACAGGCACCCTATAGACACCTAACTCTGCCAATTATAGGGGTTCGTGTGGGAGAACAGAAGTTAATGGGTTAACGGTTTCATAAGCTAGTTTGCAGCTAGCATTATCAGCAAGGCTTGCCATGCCAAGGTGCCATACCAAGTTGTTTATGTCATGATTTACTCTGCGCATGCTCTAGGCATACACAGTTGTATTGTTTTACTTATCTCTGGCTTAGCCAATGATAGCAGCTGAATGTGGCTCCATGCATACGCTTTGTGACCTACTTTGGTATACAATAAAATGATTGCCGTGGGGGGCGCACGGCAGAGAAGGAACGTTCTCTGTCTTTGCCCAGATACCACATCTGCAGACTTCGTTATTTCTGACCGCACCCTTTAAGGGCTGGCTTTCCCTTTAGGTTCGCTCTAGGGAAAGGGCCCAACTGGAAGGATCTGAGGCCCAGCTAGGCTAAGCTCCTTCTCACTTGCGGTTCAGAACGGAAGCTGCCAGGTAGTATCAGAAAAAGTGAGCAAAGCTTGGACCCTGATTCTTGCAGTTGAGGCCTTTTGCCCCAATGAGCCAAATTAGGGTACTGCTAGGTATCGCTCCCAGAAGAGAATTATGAGATCTGTCATCCGTGAAGTCCAAAAATCCCATCCCTAGAGTTCTTTTTCTGGAAGTTGAGTCATGGCTACTGGGCTTCTTTTTCTTGAGAGATAGAAACTAGATTTCTTCAGTCTGACGAAGCCGTTTGGATGAGCAGCGAAACGTTTCTATCTCTCAAGAAAAACAAGTCCAATAGCCATGACTCGACTTCCAGATAAACTCACCTGGATGACTGAGAATCTTCACAGACATCCCAAGAGTTCAGATTTGTAATCTAGCACAGTGCTCCCCAACCTTTTTATCACCGTGGACCGGTAAATGCTTGATAATTTTTCCCTGGCCCGCTTGTTTTGATTTAATAAGATAAAAATGGTAAATGCCCCCCCCGCCGCTGACGCACATGCGTGCTAGTCGTTTCCCACTCTAGGGGGCGGTGCTCATCTCCGTACTCAAGCCGAAGAGCCAGTGTTGTGCGAGTCCTTGGCATTGCTGCAAGGAAACACTGTTTTTACTTCCTCGCGTTGGGGCTACCCAGCCGCCGTGAGGTCTTGGGACCCTTTGCCCTTCCTTGACATGAGGCCTCCCTCCCTCCCTCCCTCCCTCCTTACTTTCTTTCCCTTTTCTTTCTCCCTCCCTCCCCCTCTCCCTTCTTTCTTTTTTTCTTTCTTTCTCTCTCTCCCTTCCTCCCTCTTTCTTTCTTTTTTTCTTTCTTTCTCTCTCTCCCTTCCTCCCTCTTTCTTTCTTT
>JAHTLZ010000161.1:1260573-1272210 GCA_023846285.1 Phrynocephalus versicolor | reverse complement strand
TTTCTTTCTTTCTTTCTTTCTTTCTTTCTTTCTTTCTTTCTTTCTTTGTTCCTGCCTCTTCCTCTCCTTCCTTCCTCCCCTTCTCCCTTCTTTCTTTTTCTTTCTCTCTCTCTCTCTCTCCCTTCTTCCTTCTCCCCCTTTCTTTCTTTTCTTTCTTTCTCTCTTTACTTCCTCATTTTTCTTTCTTTCTTCCTCCCTTCCTCCTTCCCCTTTCTTTCTTTCTTTCTTTCTCTTTCTTTCTTTCTTTCTGGCGGGGGGCGATTGCGGGGGGTCGTGGCGGCGGTGGCGATGGCAGGGGTGATGGCGGGGCGGGGGCGATGGTGGGGGTCGCGGCGGCGGCAGCGATGGCGGGGTGATTGCGGGGGGGGTCGCGGTGGCGGCGATGATTGCCCCTTTCCCTGTGTGCCGTGTGACAACAACTCGTCCGCATCCAGAGAGCCAGCCAGCGAGAGGCTGGAGGCGCGGCGGCGGCAGCTACAGCAGGAGGAGGAGGAGGAGCAGCAGCAGCAGCAGTAGCGCTACCACCGCTGCCACCACCAGCACCAGCACCGCCTCCTCCTCCCCGGCACAGCCCAGGGACAGCCCTGGCGCCCGGGATCGTCCCTCGGTGCCAGCGCGCGCGCGTGGGGAAGCGTGGGGGGGGAGTCCGGCCCTTCTCTGCCCCGGCCGCGACCTGCTCGTTCCTTGCTCCATGCCCTGGCTAGCAGGGGAGAGAGACCGCAGTCCGCCTTCTTCCTCTCTTAACTAGGTGCTAGAGGAGGGAAGGGGGGGAAGGGAGAGGAGAGATCCCTCCAGCCAAGCAACCCCCTCCCCTTTCTCTCTCTCTCTCTCTCTCTCTTTCTTCCCTTCGGAGAGACCGGCCGCCAGCGCCACTTTCTAAAGCGGACTTCTGCTTTTCTCTCCAGTCGCGGCCGGGACACTTGGGCGCTGCTTTTCGCTCACTCTCTCCCCCCCCCCCCGCCCCACACACCCACCCGCACCCTCCCTGGCGCGCACGCTCCCTTTCCCCGCGTGCTTGCCCTGTCCTGCCCTCCATCCTCGCCCGGCTTGGCTTGACTTGGGTGCCTCTTCCAACCTCGCCCCGCGTTTCTCTTTCTGCCGTACGCATGAGGGGTGAACTTTTCCCCCTCCCCTCCCTCTCTCCCGGCTCTTCCTTCTTTTAGGCTTTC
The DNA here is from genome assembly GCA_023846285.1 of Phrynocephalus versicolor. Classification (NCBI taxonomy): domain Eukaryota; kingdom Metazoa; phylum Chordata; class Lepidosauria; order Squamata; family Agamidae; genus Phrynocephalus; species Phrynocephalus versicolor. The sequence continues at coordinate 1,271,041 of JAHTLZ010000161.1, read as the reverse complement.
CTTTTGAAAAAGAGAGCGAGCGAGCGAGCGGAGAGACTCGGCGCCCATCTCTCTCTCTCCCCCCCAACCCCGCGTGCCCCGATTCTGATTCCTCCTCGGGTTTATTTTGTCCCCCCTTCCTTCCCTGGGTGAGGGCGAAGGGGGGCTCCGAACTGCTGCTGCTCCGGCTGCTGCTGCTCCTCCTGCTCCTGCCCGGGCGTCTAATGTGACCACCCGGCTCCTCTGATCCCTCCGGCCCAGCTGGTGCCCCACCCTGCAGCCCCCCATCTCCACTTCGGCTGCCGCCAGCGCCAGCGCCAGCACCGCTTCGGCCGCCTCGACGCCCGCCAGTGCGCCCTCGGCAGCAGCGGCGGCGGCGGCGGCGATGGCGGGGGTGATGGCGGGGCGGGAGCGATGGGGGGGTCGTGGCGGCGATTGCGGGGGGGTTGTGGCGGCGGCGGCGGCAGCAATGGCGGGGGCGATTGCGGGGGGAGGCTTCCCCTGGTTTCCTCAGGCGGCCCGGTGCTGATTGATCCACGGACCGGCACCGGTCCGCGGACCGGGGGTTGGGGAACACTGATCTAGCACACCGTAAGGCCTGCATATATTATCACTGCAATCACACCTAGGGGGAAAAAAGCCCTGTTTACCGCTGAGAAGGCTAGGGAACAGACAGAGGAAAGTTACCATAAGGTTCAAAGTGGAGGCTGTCGGGGAAGCATCCAGGAGACATAATAAATGGCTGGGTGGTTTTAGAGAGACCTTGCTGTGGAACTGGAGGTTGGGAGTTTGAATCCCAACGGGGCTTCTCTGAGAGGGGCTGAACTCGGTGATCTAGAGGTTCCTTTCCAGCCCTTTGGCAGTTCTCAGATGAGGATAATTATTTTTAATGAACTACAGTAATACCTCGGATAACGAATGCCCCTGATAACATTTTTTTTGGATAAGGAATCACAATTTCCAGGTATAGGGCTGCCTCGGATAACGAATTTTCCCTATGGGCTGCCTCGGATAATGAATCACAATTTCTAGGTATAGGTCTGCCTCGGATAACGAATTTTCCTATGGGCTGCCTCGGATAACGAATTTTCCTATGGGCTGCCTCGGATAATGAATTTTCCCTATGGGCTGCCTCAAATAACAAATTTCCAGCATGCATCAGTTAAAAAAAGAGTTATCCTGGGCTGCATCATATCTGTACCTTTAAAGTGCCCTTTATAAAGAGTTTTGAGAAAAAAATAGGTGTCTGGATCATTTTCCTAGGCTCCGGAACAAATTAATTGGTTTCCCATTCATTCCTATGGGAAACCGTGTTTTGGATAATGAATTTTTTCAGATAACGAATTGCTTCGGAGAATGAATTAAATTCGTTATCCAAGGTATCACTGTACTGAGTAGTGTAGTGGTTTAGGTCTCTGGCTGCAGATCCAGAGGTTGGGAGTTTCATTCCCCCATTGTGCCTTTTTGAAATTTATTTATTTATTTATTTATTTATTTTTATAGCACCCGTCTTCCCGAAGGAAATCCGAGCGGTGAACAATGTGCAGACATAGGGTCGTTTCCACTTCTGTAGTGCTATTGCTGTATATTCTTGTGTCTTTATTTATTGTGCTCTGTGGATCTGCCTTATAAGATTTTCTTGTATCTTATGGACCTCCCAGAGAGTGTTTACAATAACAGGGAAGTTAATTGAAATGGAACGAATAAAGGAACCAATGAATCCGCGAATTTACGAACGGAGGAAAAACTTGGACCTTCCCGGTTTCAGCGGCTGTTTTTGATTTGTTCCACGCAGGCGCCGTCGTTCACGCCTTCCCCCGCTACTTCCCCTTATCCCACCAGCCTTGGCCCCATGGATGCCAGCGGTCCAAGGTCACGGTACCGCTCTTCGCCCACGGTGTACAATTCCCCTGCCGGCAAGGAAGACTTCATGACCGACCTCAAGTCCCTCGACACCTTCCTCCGAAGCGAGGAGGAGAAGCAGCACCGGGTCCAGCTGGGTGAGGCCGCTTGGCTGGGCTCACATGGCCTTGTCTTTTTGGAGGGACCGGGGGATTGAACCCTTGACCTTCCGAGAGTCATCAGCAGGTTTCTCTCCCTTGTGACGGTCTCCTTGGGTCGTTCCAGGGAGCTCCGATTCCAGCTCTCCTTCCAACAGTCCAACCTTCTGGAACTACGGCCGCTCCATGGCAGATTACGCCCAGATGCTCCGGAAATTCCAGTACCAACCAGCCTGCCGATCGCAAGCTCCTTCTGCACACAAAGATGAAGCTGATTTGACTTCCAAGCAGGCTGCGGAAGAGGTAAAAAAAAAACCAAAAACACATAGACAACAAGGGGGACCCCCCCAACACACACACATACACTTCTAGTGTGTGTTCCAGAACAGTGCAACGTTCTTTGTTTACACCTCCACTTATTGTGGGGGTTAGGTGCCTGACCCAGTGCGCGATAAAGGAAAATCCGTGATATGCAGATGCTGGGTTGGGTCAGGACTGGGAGCCCTGTCGGGGGCCTTTTACACTTAACCTAAGGCGCGGTGCTGCCCAGAATGGGCCTCCAACAGGCTTCCCGGGCCTGTCGGAGGCCGCGGAAGTGGTTTCTGGCAATCCAGAAGTCAATTCCGGTTTTTCGGTGGTGACTTCCGTTTTGCCGGAATCCACTTTTGGGGCCTCCAACAGGCCCGGGAAGCCTGTCAGAGGCCCATTCAAGGCAGCACCAGGCCTAAGGTTAAGTGTAGGAGGCGTCAAGCAAGCCCGCACAACTTGACTCAGGAGCCCTTGCCTTCATATCCTGCACTCCCGTGATATACCAGGACTGCAGTATATGAACCGTGAAATGGCGAGGGATGACTTTGTCCCTAATCTGGAAACATAGAATCATGTTGGGAGGGGCCTCTGAGGCCATCAAGTCCAACCCCCTGTGAAGGGAGCCAGCCCTTAAAGGGTGCAGTCAGAAAGAATGGGAGTCCGGAGACTGATATCTGGTGCAGAAAGATAGAGGCAGTTCTCTCGTGCGCACCCCCACGGCAACTTATTTTATGGTATACCAAAGTAGGTCACAAAGTGTATGCATGAAGCCACATTCAGCTGATATCATTTGCTAAGACAGAGATAATTAAAACAATAGCCCTGTATATGCCTAGAGCATGCGCAGAGTATAACCATGACCTCAACACCTTGGCATGGCACCTTGGCATGGCAAGCCTTGCTGATAATGGTAGCTGCAAGCTAGCTTATGAAACCGTTAACCCATTAACTTCTGTTCTCCCACACCCCTGATCAGGGCAAGAAAGCCCAAATCATTGGATCTCTGCCAAGGGGTGGTTTGCATTTCTCTTGAATGCCTCAGCATTGGAGCACTTGCTACCTCTTGAGATAGATGGTCAGTTCCGTTGTCTTGCTGCTCTAACAAAATAATGCAGGGCAGGAGTCAAGTGGATAGAGGGACGCTCTTCTCCCTGTCACGAAATACCAGAACGAGTGGACATCCACTCAAACTGAGGGTTGGAAGAGTAAGAACAGACAAAAGAAAATATTTTTTCACCCAGCACGTTGTTAGTCTGTGGAACTCCCTGCCACAGAAGGTGGTGGTGGCCTCTGGGCTGGATGCCTTCCAAAGGGTATTGGACAGATTCCTGGAGGAAAAGTCCATCACAGATGACAAACCATGATGGAGATGCATAATCCCCAGGCTTAAAACCAGGGTACTTCAAGGACCAGATGCAGGAGAGTGGCATCAGGAGACAGAAATCTTGTTTCGTATGCTCCCGGACACTTTTGGTGGGGCCACCGTGAGATACAGGAAGCTGGACTAGATGGGCCTTTGGCCAGATCCGGCAGGGCTCTTCTTAGGTTCTTAACAGGATGTTTTTTCCTGATATTTAACCAAAATCTGGCTTCCTGTAACTTAATTCCATTATTACGTGTCCTGCGCTCTGGGATGATTGAGAACAGATCCTGCTACTCTGGAAGACAGCTTTTCAAGTATTTGGAGAGTGCTGTCTTATTTCCCCTTGGTCTCTCTTTTTTTTCTCAAGACAAAACAGACCCAGTTCTTTCAGTCTTTTTTCATGGTGCTTGGTTTCCATTCTCCTAATCATCCTTGCAAATTTGTTCCAGTTTGTCATCATACTTCTTGAACTGCAATTCCCAGAACTGGACTTAATGCTCAAGTTGAGGCCTCAGCAGTGTACTTTGTTTTGTTTGTTGGCGCTTGGACGCTTCTGTTCGCCGCTTAGAGTCCTATTTTGGAGATAAGCGGGATATAAATATAACAAATAAATAAATAAATAAAAATAGAGGGGGAACCTTGCAGGATCTTGAAACGATATTTCTGTTAATGCAGCCGAAAATAGCAATAGCCTTTTTTGTGGCCACCTCACACTGTTGGCTCATACTCACCTGATGATCTAAGAATATTCCAAGATCCGCTTATAGTATGCCTGCCTTCTTCTGTTTCAAGAAGATGCTGCCGTGCAGTGGGTTCCTAACCTTGGCTCCCTGGATGTTCTCGGACGACAACTCCCAGAAAATCTGGCCAGCACAGCTGGCGTTGAAGGCGTCTGGGAGTTTTTGTCCGAGATTATCCGAGGGGCCCTGCTGTGATGCTTTGTGTGAAATCCCTTCTGTTTCCACCTCCGCCTGAAATTCTAACACTTGTTTTTTCGGACAGGTTTGGGCACGGTTGTCAGTGAGCCGACAGCTGCTTGACCACATGGACTCTTGGACGGCGAAATTCAGAAATGTGAGTTGGGCTGTGGACTCCAGCTATTTGAGTGGGGGGGGTTTCACCTGACCAAGTGGTTGTCTTACCGAAGATTTGAATTGATAGAATATTGCAGGCATGTCCAAAGTCCGGCCTGGGGGCCAAATGCGTCCCGTTTTCAAATTTCGAGCAGCCCGCGGCCTCTTCTCCCCACCGGCTCAGCCTGTTTTGCATCCCCGCCAGCTGGCCTCTCCCCTTACCGGATGGAGGCGTCAGCTTGCAGTTTTACGGTTTGCCTGCCCTCCCTGCCTCTGCCCATCCTCCCCGCAGCCACCTGCCCAGCCTACCCACCCCTGGCTCCGTTGCTGCAGCGTCCTCCCCGCCTCCTTGCATGTTATAGAGCAATGGTGGCGAACCTTTGGCACTCCAGATGTTTTGGACCACAACTCCCACCATCCTTTGACATTGGCAATCTAGACTCAGGATTCTGGGAGTTGTGTTCCGAAAACATCTGGAGTGCCAAAGGTTTGCCACCACTATTATAGAGACTTGTCCAAAATCTGGCCCGGGGGCCAAATGTGGCTGAATGGTCAGCCCCCACGCATTTTTCACCTCACCAAATCTGGCCCTCCTTGCAAAAAGTTTGGACACCCCTGGAATATTAGACTTTGAGAAGAGTCACAGGAGTGAGCTGTACTGGAATGACCCAGATCTTTCTCTCAGCCACACTGGAGAGATCTAAAGCCCAAAATGCAGGTTTGTTTTTTCAGCTAAGTGCCTCTGGGTCATGTCTTGGCAACTCCCTGCTTGAGGGACTGCTGAAGAAATGCTTGTATCTGTTTATATTCCTAAATACTGTACTGGTCTTACTCATGCACAAAAGAAACAAGATGAAAGCAAACATCGCGTATGAACGCATTCAGTTATATCCTTCTACCCGCAGGTTGGGAAGGAAAAAAGTTTCCTAGGCTACAATTAAGTTCCTTTTTTTTATTATTTATTTGATTTATAGACCACCCATCTGACCAAAGGTTTGTTCATTTAAAGCATTTAGAATCCTGCCTCTATCCCAGGGCAGATGACCAAGCTGTTCTAAATGATTTTAAATCAGGAGAAGTTTTGAACCATTTAAAATTGCACCGTTTAAAACACAAAATTAAAACGTTTAAATATTAAAACCACTGCATTGGAAGCTGTGTAGCTTATGATCCTCAACCGTCAAAGGCCCCAATAAATACATCAGTGTTGTTACAAATAAATGAGTGTAATAAACCATCCCATGGCTGTGCTGTTGAGTGGAATTTGGGGGAGAGGCCTTTGGCCAGATGCGCAAAGTTCATTTAGTATCATCATCGTTATCTTGGAACTGCAAGGCTAGAAAGGACCAGGTAGATTATTGACTCCAGCCTCTGCCAAGGCAACAGACAGGGGAATCAAGCTCCCAACTAAACCACTGAATTATGTAATAGCCGGTTATGCTGATGTTCAGTCTCCAGTTTGTTCACAATTCAAAGCCAGAAATGCTCAAGGTAAGAGCAGGGACTCATTTGTTGCCATTGATGAATATTGATTTATTTTTTATTTTATTTCGATTCTTTTTTAACCCACCATTCTCCTTGGAAAAGGACCCAAGGTGCCTTACAATAATGAGGGACAATATACAGCCCAGAACAATTTTAAGACATATTCAAGCTAAGAACAGAGTTTGACGAGGCATCTTAGAACATTAAAAGGTAACATCAGAGCTACAAAGAGCATGCAAGAAGAAAACAAAAATCCATTATGTGGGGTGAAAAACAACATGGAAAATCCTAGTGTTCTTGTGAAATCAGTCAATGCCATCATGTAGGGTGATCCATATAAAGTCACATAATAGGAAGTCCCTCATTTAGGGAAAGTTTGCCCGAAGACGAAGGTCTTTGCCTGCTTCCGGAAAGAGTTTATTGTAGCCCTCTTGTCTAGTGGACACACTACTATTCTGGGCATCTTCCAAGAAAATAACGTAAACAGGCAGACAAAATTGAAATAATAAATACATAAGAGGAAAAACCCATCCTCAAACTCTCCCAGTCTAACAAGTCCAACAAATGTAGTCACGATGCTGCAGGCAGCTACTTAATTCAGAGTTCCTTCTTCCTAAAAACAGAACCTGGCTTTTGAAAAGCAAAATACGCACACAGACACACACACAGACACAAAAAGTGAAAGGAAAGCATGGTCCTTATATACCACCCCCTAGTGCTTAAAGCACTCTCCACGCGCTTTACAAATTGATTATACAGGCCACGGCTTGTCCCCGCCAGCAAGCTAGGAACTGAATTTACTGACCTCAGAAGGGTGGAAGGCTGAGTGAGCCTCGAGTCGTTTACCTGGGATTGAACCTGGATCACGAACAGAATTTTTTTACTGCACTTGAGCCACTGCGCCACGGGGCTTCCACACCAAGTGAGAGCCGTGGCTTTCTTCCCCATGAGCCGTTCCGGCACAGAGGACGAGCCGTCGTTGTCAAATCTCAGTGGTTCGGTGCCTCAGGGTATACGCCCTGGGTAAGCCTCATTCCTCAGTCTTGGCATAAATGCTCGGTGCGATGTTTGTGAATGCAACGGGAAGCCTGCACACTGCGTTTGCAGTCGACAAGAAGTGTGATGATGAATGTGACTCAGGTGGCAGACCACAACTGAAGAGTCTTTGTTATCCTGTGGCTATTGTTGCCAACATGTACAAAAAAAGCCAAAGGTGCTTGTTTTTCTGAAACTGAAAATCGTGATACTGAAAAATGAGTTTTTCATTTTAATTAGTGAGTAGTTTTTTTTTAAGAAAAAAAAATGAAAGCAGCTCTTCATTCCGCAGAAGAACAAAAGGATGCAGCTTCTGCTTCTGCCCTGATGATGATGATTCTTCTATTGATTGACAAGGGCAACTGAAAACAAAAATCCTTTGTTGTTTCTCTTCTAACTTCTTGTTTCTCCCCTTCCTTTTTCTTCTAGTGGATAAACGAGACCATTTTAGTGCCTCTCGTCCAGGAGATGGAGGCTGTGAGTATGCAGCTGAGGAGGATGGGGTGTCCTGAGCTGCAGATTGGAGGTACGATAACTGTGTATCTGAGTCCACTTGGTCACTGGTTGCCAGTCTTGCTGTCTCCAGATGTTTGGGGACTAAAACTCTCAGAAGCCTTCACTGCCAGCAGTGCTGACCAAGGTTTTTGGGAGACCCAGGGTTGGGTACGTCTCCGTTTCAGGAGATGTGGCTTTCCCCATGGCTGCTCCTTGTGTGTCTGTGTGTGAATGAGAGAAAGGGTTTAAGGTGCATATATTTACTAGGTGCTAAGTAGGAACTGGCAAACCACTCCAGGATTCCTGCCAAGAAAACTCCATGGACATGGTGGAGTCATGAAGAGAACAACACACACACACACACACAGTCACCTGCCCTTTTGAGTAGTAAAAATGTCCTTGTTGTATGAAAATTATAATCTCCAAATACAATGGTACCTCTACTTACTAGTTTAATCCACTCAAAATGCATGCTCATAAGTCGAATAACTTGTAAGTAGAGCAGCCCTAAAAAATAAAATAAAAATTGAAATATTGAAAAAAAATTAAAAATGTAAGTAGAGCAGACTGCATCTAAAATTTGTAAGGCAGCTGTTAAAACACCAACAGTTTTCCGTTCTTAAGTCAAATGGCTCGTAAGTCGAGCTGCTCGTAAGTAGAGGTAACACTGCAGTTGAGTGTTACCTGCTCAGTGCAACCCCCTGCTCAATGCAGGATCCAAATCAAAGCAGATCTGACAGATGTCCATCTGACTTTCTCTTGAACGCATCCAACACTGGTACACTCACCACCTCTTGTGGTCTCTGGTTCCGTTGTCACACTACGCTAACAGTCAGGAAGATTTCCTGATGCTTGGCTTCCTGGAACGTCCGTCCTCGTGGAGGATAACCACTCACTTGCGTGGAAAGTGCTCTGCTATTTCCCCTTCGTCTGGTTGTCTACATTTTTCTTAAAAGTGCAGGGTCCAGAACTGGTCACAGAGCTCTTAAGCTGAGGCCGGACCAGTGCCTAAGAAGAGAATATAGGAAGCTGAATTGTACCGAGTTAGATGCTTGATCTGTCTCGTCAGCTCGGACTGAGTGTCGTGGCTCTTATGGGTTTAAAGCTGGCAGAGGCAGCGGGGATGAAATTCTGGGTTGTCTGCTTATGAAACCTGTGGTTCTAGGCATGTCCAAACTTTGGCCAAACTCCTGATGTTTTGGACCACAACTCCCAGTATTCTAAGCTTAGATTGCCAACGGCAAAGGACTGTGGGAGTTGTGGTCCAAAATGCCCACATCTTCAGGAATTCAAATGGTGTTCTGCTGAGGCACTTTGGATAAATTTCCTGCTTTGTGCAATAAAGCACCACCTCTGAAGCCAAACAAAAGGCAGTCAACCTGGTTTTTTTTAGAAGGGCTTCTTATGTGGCCTTGGGAGCTTTCATGGCCCTTTGTCTTGCAGATGCCAGTATCAGCAGTCTGAAGCAAGCCGCCCTGGTGAAAGGCCCCCTCATCCCTACCTTGAATACGATTGTGCAGTACCTGGAACTCACGCCCAACCAGGAATACTTGGTGGAAAGGATCAAAGGTAAAACAGTCATCTCACCAAGCAGGGGGAAAAGTTGATCTTTCTTTGCATTTGCCGTCACCTGGCAGGGAAAACTAAATTCACCGGCTGAGCTGTCCCCTGTGAAGTTTTTTTTTTGCTCATTTCGCATTTCCCCAGGACGGCCCACGTTGTACCCTGAAGATCTGCATGGGAGGCCTTTCAGTCCTGTGAATATTGGAACTGTGGATCTGGCAAAAAGAGTGTGCATTTGAAAAACAGGCTGTGAAATGTTACAGCTGTTTGGGGAAGCAAGCTCCTCCAACTTGCCCACTGTGGAAAAACAGCACCCCCCCCCCCAAAAAAAAATACAGGACAGACAATCTTCCACACTGGAAGAGTAGTGCTGTAAGAACTAGGATGGGACGAAAAGGCCAGTGGGTTTTCTGATGGAAACGCCACAGAATGTTTTTAAGGGGGGGGGTTGGTGGGTGGGGGAGTGTTCAGGGATGTTTATGTGTGTGTATTGAAGGTTTTTTTGTTTTTTAATATGTGTGAGAGTGTTTGGAGATTTGTGTGTGTGCGTGTTGAATCTGGTCTCTGGGTGTCTGAATTTCGTTGTATGTGTATACTGTGTATATACACACAATGACAATAAATTATTATTATTATTATTCCACATAGAGCTGCATTAGGCAACATCTCTGTTGTACCAAATCAAAAATCTGCCCTTTGGTTTCCACAGAAGGAAAGGAAGTTTGTGGGGAGGGGAGGGGAAGGGAGCAAACCAAACATTACAAGTCTACATTTTCACTTGGGCTGGAAACGGTGCAATTTGCTCTCCCCCCAAGTGGTAATTGCAGGGTGTCGAAACTTCAAGGACTCTATCTTGTGATGATAAGTGTGTGTTTGGTGTTGCTTCATGCACCTTCATTGCGGAGTTGTTTCCCTGGCCCCATATCAGTGCTGATTGTGTAGCGCCACCTATTGCAGTGATGGTGAACCATTGGTACTCCAGATGTTTTGGACCACAAGTCCCAGAATTCTGAGCCTAGGTTGCCAATGACAAAGGACTGTGGGAGTTGTGGTCCAAAACACCTGGAGTGCTGAAGGTTCACCACCAATGACCTATTGTGGGTGTAGCACCACCTATTTTGTGTGTGTGTGTGTGTGTGTGTGTGTGTGTGTGTGTGTGTGTGTGT
>JAHTLZ010000161.1:1250373-1260563 GCA_023846285.1 Phrynocephalus versicolor | reverse complement strand
TGTGTGTGTGTGTGTGTGTGTGTGTGTGTGTGTGTGTGTGTGTGTGTCTGTACATGTGCTCATGTGCACGCAATGGCATCATCTCTTGCCTTCCTCCCGTTCGGCCGCCAACTAATCTGCTCTTCCGTTCTGACCACTCCCAGAGCTTTCTCAAGGTGGGTGCATGAGCTCTTTCCGATGGAATCGGGGCGGAGACTTCAAGGCCCGCAAATGGGATACGGATCTGCCAACCGACTCTGCGGTAAGTCTTGCTTTTGTCCCTGCCCGAACCCCCACGGCCGGCCCCCCCCCGGCCCGGGGGGCCTTCCTGGGCTGCCCAAGTCACGTGACTTGGGGCTCCCTCTTTGGCTGGTAATAATAAAGATGGTGGTGGTGATGGGCCATCAAGTCCATTCTGGACCTATGGCAACCTTTTCAGGGTTTTTGCAGACAGAGAATACTCAGAGGTGGACTCCTGTTGCCTTCTTGGCAACGGGCGCAGTGGTTAAATGCCTGTCCTGCAGGTAAAACTGTGCTCACGACCTGGGGGTTCAATCCCAAGTAGCAGGCTCAAGGTTCACTCAGCCTTCCATCCTTCCGAGGTCAGTAAAATGAGTACCCAGCTTGCTGGGGGGGGGGCAATGTGTAGCCTGCACACTGTAATTAAAATTGTAAACCGCCCAGAGACTACTTAAAGTGGTATGGGGCGGTATATAAGCAGAACACTTTTTGGTTTTTGCTTTTCTTCTGGTGGCGCCCTGGGACTGTGCAGCTTGCCCCAGGGCACCTAGGCTGGGTCTAAAGTACCTAAAAAGAGCCATGCTGGATCAGGCCAAAGGCCCATCTAGTCCAGCTCCCTGTATCTCACAGTGGCCCCACCAAATGCCTCTGGGAGCACACGAGACTAGATCTCTGTCTCCTGATCTCACTCCCCTGCATCTGACTCTTGAAGTACCCTGGTTTTAAGCCTGACGGCTTGTAACCTGTGATGGACTTTTCCTCCAGGCGTCTGTCCAATCCTCCTTTGAAGGCATCCAGGCCAGATGCCATCACCACATCCTGTGGCAGGGAGTTCCACAGACTAACAACATGCTGGGTAGAAAAAATATTTTCTTTGTCTGTTCTTACTCTCCCAGCCCTCAATTTGAGTGGATGTCCCCTAGTTCTGGTATTTTGTGAGAGGGAGAAGAGCTTCCCTCTATCCACTTGACTCATGCCCTGCATTATTTTGTACGTCTCAATCATATCCCCCCTCAGGCGCCTTTTTTCCAGACTAAAGAGCCCCAAATGTTTTAGCCTTTCCTCATAAGGGAGGTGCCCCAGGCCAGTCATCATTTTAGTCGCTCTCTTCTGCACCTTTTCCAGTTCCACTATGTCTTTCTTGAGATGCAGTGACCAGAATTGTACACAATACTCCAGGTGCGGCCTTACTATCGTTTTGTACAATGGTATTAGGTGTGAACCAAGAACGGGGGCATGCGAGGAGGAGCTGGCATACCTCACGTTTGCTTACGGGCCCCTTCAGTGCTGCTCCTCCTCCTACGTGGTCTCCAGTCCAAGGAGAGGATTGTGCGTTTATTTCCATTTCTAGCATCTCTTGGGGAGAAGCACTGAACGGATCTGTTTCCCTCCTCCACTAGGTCATTATGCACGTCTTTTGCACCTACCTGGATGCCAGGCTGCCGCCTCATCCGAAATATCCTGATGGCAAAACGTTTACCTCCCAGCACTTCATTCAGACACCGGACAAGCCAGGTAAAGGGACCCTGTCAAACATTGCATGAACTCAGCTGGCAAACCTTGCTCCTGTGCAGCGAATGTCCTGTCCCTGGCGGAGGCATCAGTGTCTCCACCACCACCACCACCCCACCCCCAAGAATCTTGGCAGAGGCAGAACTCCTGTCTTTTGGCATGGAGCTCTCGATGGGAACTTGACAGGCGTTGTAGGTCCTGGGCTAATTGTGTACAGTAGGACCCCCGTATCCGCTGATTCTCACTAACCGCTGATTCAGTTATCTGCGGTTGGTGATTGGGGGGGGCGCAAGAAGGGGGGGAAATGAAAATAAAACTTTTTCCAGGAGCCCTTCTCCTTGCCGCCACCGCGGGCCAGCCAGGCACCCTCCGGAGGGGTGGAGGACATTGGGGGTGGCAGCGGAAGAAGCGCCCACGCCACACCGCTCACCTGGAGCATCCGGGCAGTATTGGAAGAAGCGGCTGCACTTCCTGCAGGCACCTGCAGGTCCACGTGGTCCATCCCTTCTGCTGCCGCTCCCAATGTTCCGGGAGAGCCACACTGCGTGGGGGCTTCTTCCGCTGCTGCTCCCGATGTCCTCCTCCCCTCCGGAGGGTGCCTGGCTGTCTCACGGTGGCAGCGAAGAGGAGGGTACAAGTAAGTTTTATTTTTTTCTTTTAAAATAAAAGGGTGGATGGGGGTTGCAGACTGGGAGGGGGAGGCTCCTCTTTTACCCCCTCCCTGGCCAACCACTGCCACCTCCTTCCATTTCCCCTCATCATCACTGCCACCCTGGATAAGAGTGTTAGCTCTTATCTGTGGATTTCAGTATCTGCGGGAAGTCCCGGAACCGATCCCCCGCAGATACAGGGGTCCTACTGTATTGGGAGTGCTATTCCCACCAACCTGAGTCTTTGTGACATTCATCTAAGATTATCCCAATTATCTCCTACACCCCCCCTTTGGCCTTGCTTGTGTTATTTGGCCATGTTATTTGATTTTAATCAATCGTTATGTTCCTTTGCTGTATTTATTGTATACCACACAGAGTAGCTAGATGTACAATACCCCCCCCCCCCGGTCTATCGTGGGGGTTAGGGACCCGATCTGATCCGTGATCATTGAAAATCCGTGATATGCAGATACGGGTCGGGTTGGGCCTGGGAGTTGGGTGCAATGTTTAAAATGTCTTTAAGCAACGGAGCCAGCTTGGCTCCGTTGCTTAAAGTCATTTTAAATATTGTGCACTGCTTCTCCTGACCCCACCCCACCCGGGTGCGGGGGAGCGGCTCGTGATGCCTCCATGGAGGGAAGCCCCAGGCTCCAGCTGACTGGCACAGGGGTTAGGTAGAAAAACATTTTGTTTCCCCACCCCAGTACCAATCAGCTGGAGCCTGGGGAAGGGGGAAGGTTTAAATAGCCCGGGCTTTTAAAACCTTTTTCCCCCTTCCCTCAAGCCCTTTCCGGGTACCACTGTACTGCAGTCCAGCGATATAGCGGGACCACAGTATATGAACGACGAAAGGGGGGGGGGAACCACTGTATATAAATCCAATGAATGAATGAACAAGCAAATGAATGATTATAGAAAGGGCAGGTGGACTTCAGGAGAGTCAAAATACCAATTTGCTATCCACAGACATTTCCAATGAGAACTTGTTCTGCATCTATCAAAGCAGCATTAATCCTCCTCATTATGAACTGATCTACCAAGGACAAATCTATAATCTACCCAAGGTAAGAATGCGGAAGTATCACGTTGATCTCTCTAGAGTGGTGGAAGATTAGCCGTGCAGCTAGATGGAACGGTATATAAATTAAATAAATAAATAAATTACAGAAGAAGGGTATTCAGATGGTGTCGAAAGCTGCCCAGGAGGCCTCCAGTGTATGGAGTTCCCTGCAGTTTATTCACTGCGCTATGAGGCTGCCTACAAGAACGGCAGAAATCTTTCCCTTTGCCCTCTTAAGAGCGTTTCCAGTGGTATCAATTTTTGCACAGATTTGTCTCGTATTAAATTTGCACAAAACTATGGGAAACCACGCCCCATGAAGAAAGATTAGAAGAACTGGGCATCTTTAGCCTAGAGGGGGGGGGGGAAACGGGAGACAGGATGGCACTTTTCAAAGAGTTCAAAGCAGTACTTATGCAGAGGAGAGACAGGATCCGTTCTCAATCATCCCAGAGTCCAGGGCACAGAATAATGGGCTCAAGTGAAAGGAAGCCAGATTTCACTTGATTATCAGGAAAAACTTATTGACTGTTAGAGCAGTACAACCACAGAAGCCATGACCTCGAGGAGGTGGTGAGCACTCCAACGCTGGAGTCATTCAAGAGAAAAGTGAAAGTGAACAAGGACAGGTTCAGCCTGTTTTGATCTGGTTTCCTGCCTTGAGCCATGGTTTGGACTCGTTGGCTTAGAGCAGGGGTCCTCAAAGTTTTCAAACAGCGGGCCAGTCCACCATGCCGCAGACACCACTGGGGGCCAGACCACAGTGGGTGGGGGAGTGGGGGACCTTGCCGTAGCCCTCCCACTTTGAATGCCCCACTAGCCAGCATGCTGATCATCTGGGCAGTAGTTGGGGGGAGTGGGAGAAGCAACATAGCTCACTGCTTTGAACTGCCTCAGCAATAGAAGCAGCTGCGGAGGCTGGCTTGCTCGCAAAGCAGGGGGGTAGATGGGTGGGTTGCAATTGGTCCCGGGGGCCGGATTCAAGACTGGGGGGGGGGCGCATCCGGCCCTGGGGCCTTAGTTTGAGGCCCCCTGGCTTAGAGGCTCCTTCCAGCTCGGTTATGGTGCTCTAAAGGCTCCCTCTCATCTCAAAGGACCTGAGATTCTAAGGATGCTGAATCCTCCCCAGGGCAGGCGTGAGCGTGTCACACCGAGGATGTCCCAAGGGTCCTCATGCGGAGTTCACCTCTTTGATGAGCTCGGAGCTGTTTAGAGCGAAATGAATCCATAGCAAGACGGAAGAAAAAAAGCTGGACCAAGAGAATTGCTTGGTCCGAACCATGCGACTCCTTTCTTAAGGCATTCCTATTTCTTTCCCCCTCCTCATCTAGGGGAGAAACAACTTGTTTCACAGCCTGCTTATGTTCCTGTACATCATAAAGACTAAAGAATCCGGGATGCTAGGGTAGGTACGGTCTTCTGTTTATCCCTGTGTCCAGAAGACCACAGTCCTTTGGGGTTTGGGCCGATTCCTGGAGGAGAAGTCAATCCCAGGTGACAAACCATGATGGAGATGTGTCATCTCCAGGCTTAAAACCGGGATACTTCAAGGGCCAGATGCAGGGGAGTGGCATCAGGAGACAGAGATCTAGTCTCGTGCACTCCCAGAGGCATTTGGCAGGGACACTCTGAGATACAGGAAGCTGGACTAGATGGGCCTTTGGCCTGATCCAGCGTGGCTCATGTTCTTATGAGGGTGATAGGAGTTGTGGTGTGCCACTTCTTTGAGAAACAAAATTGAGGGGGCAAAGAACTTTGTGTAATGGACAAATCAATAGGAGATCTATGGAACTCCCTGCCACAGGATGTGGTGTTGGCATCTGGCCTGGGTGCCTTCAAAAGGGGATTGGACAGATTCCTGGAGGAAAAGTCCATCACAGGTGACAAGCCATGATGGAGATGTGTAATCTCTAGGCTTAAAACCGGGGTACTTCAAGGATCATATGCAGGGGAGTGGTATCAGGAGACAGAGATATAGCCTCATGCACTCCCAGAGGCATTTGGTGGGGCCACTGTGACATACAGGAAGCTGGACTAGATGGGCCTTTGGCCTGATCCAGCGGGGCTCTTCTTATGTTCTTATGGTTTTGTTGGGGGACTGTAAGAACAGTGAGTGTTTCTCAGGGGCATTTCTGCCCAGCAAATATTTTCAGTAAGCAATGCCATATTGAAGGTTCTTGAAGCTCTTTGCAAGAAAAATAATTCAGAACTATCTCCGCCTCCATCGGTTTTCCACTTTTAAAGGGATTTGGGGTTTTGTCATGTTGGTTTGTATCCAATTAATTGACCCAGAGCTTGCTTGTGGTCTGGTCTCCTCAGTTTCACTGTTTTACCTAAAAAGGGTATGGGGGAAAAGCCGATGTAGGAAGTAAAACCGAGTGAATAACCATTTCCCTCATTAATATAACTCAGTTTTGTTGAAGCTCCTGCTAGTTTGGACATGACCCACCATTTTTGTTCTCCAATATTGGGTCAACAGCCTGCTGGAGATGTCCCCACGGGCAACAGGCACTGCTGTATTTCATGAGGCGTTTGTTGTCGGGCTGATGGTTGTGCGCACCCACCAAGTGCACAACCAATTGTGTGGTGGACAACTCATCAGACAGTCCAAATGCAGGCACGACAATCATTGCACGCACAGAAATCCAATCTGCTGTCTAGCTTAAACAGGTGGAATTTTACTGATAGTTCCGTCTTTCGGTTCTAGAAGAGAAAAAAGGAAATTGATGTCGGTGTTTCTGTGGTGTGGTTAATATTCAAATACTTTTGTACTGTTCTCTTTGCATTCGAAATGCTTTTCCTTGTCAATCCTCATTTAGAAATTGTTCAAAAGCGTCGCAGTCGGTTAGAATCTGATCCAATAGTTCCCAGTCTTGGGTCCCCAGATATTTTTTGGAGTTAAAAACTTCCAGAAACCTTCACCATTGCTGGCCAGGACTTCTGGGAGTCATAGTCCAAGAATATCCAGGGACCGAAGGTTGAGAAACCCTGGGATCGACAAAAGCCCTGTATCAATGCAACAAAATTTTTGGATCTCGTGATTTCAAATGAGAGTTTCAAAAATTTTAAAATACAGTGGCTGAAATACTATTGCTTAGTATTTGAGATGAGGCCCACTATAAAGCAGTGGAGATTTGACGATTCAGCTTCTCGGCTGATCCCATTGATCCAAATGGGACTCCTCCAGTTGTCGATTGACTTTAGTGTTGTGGAATGAATGGAACTTAAAGAGCAGCTGACTCACCAAATCCCTGTCAGTTCCACCAGCCTAGTATGGGGGGACTTGCTACGCTGTGCAACAGAATGTCAGCCATTAATTGAACGTTATTTCTGGGCTGTGGTCCAGTCCAGATGCTTTATTTATCTTGATTACAAATGCATGATATGTACAGTATCTGTGGTGAATCTGAAATATAAATGTGTGAACTGTATTTGCAGGCGGGTCAATCTGGGCTTATCGGGTGTGAACATCCTGTGGATTTTTGGAGACTAGCTGGTTTCTCAGTTCCTTCAAGCGAAACACCTGCTGAACATCGGGGAGGAAGAGGGTTGCATTGCTTGCTGACTTGAAAACATTATTTGGACTTAAAGCAGGAAGTTTTCGAACTGTGGCTGAACCAATATCAAAACACCTTTTGAGCCGAAGCAGAAAGGGGGTTCACTCCAGGATAGAGAAGTTCCATAGTTTCTGGATCAACAGAATGGGTTCTTGGGAGATCCTTGCTGGGTCTGAGTTGGAAAAAGTGTCTTCTAGATAACAGAGCAGAAGACGGAAAGAGGACCTGGTATTCTTCTGTCCATCCCATAATTCTTGGAAGAATCCCATAAGCATGAAGCCTAGTGAGTTCCTGAACTGGATCCAAATTATCCAGTAGAAGATCAAAGTGATCATTGACCTGGCAAGCAAGAGCTAAAACACAGAGGGAATATGGTAAAGCAAGGATTCCACAGAGTCTTAGTTTTCTGGGTTACAGTGGTACGTGCCTTATGCCACTAGCACCTAAGTGGCTTGTATTTTCTAGGCTGGTTTCTTGTAGGTTAAGCGACACCATTGTCACTGGTCCAGCAACGTAATTCTGAGTTCTCATTTACTCTGCAAATTCTTGAAATAAGATTTTAAATAAATCCCCCCCCGCCCCCCAAAAAGAGCAAGGTTACCTCTTCAATATGCACCTTTCCCAGGACTCCTTAAAAACCTATTTAGTATTGTCTGGAATCCTGTTGTGTAACGTATGCCTGCAGAATCCATGGGGATCTGGTGGGTCAGATCCTGGGTAAATTCCGCCGCTTCAAGCGGACCTGGTTCTGACTTACGATGGTATAGAAAAGTTGTAACGACAGCAGGTCCCTTTAAATGGCCTCTTTGGGGAACTTTGCCAATCGGTGAAACAATTTCATGTAGTAACCCTTAACTCGAGTAGGCCCACTTGGATCAGTAGAACTTTAGGAGAAGCTGAGTCACCAAATCCCCACCGATTCAGTCGGCCTGTCCTAGCACGACTTAACTTGCTAAGCAAGAGGACTCTAGCTACTATATCTAAATCTACTCTGGAATTCTGTGCCAACGTGTTTGTTTTTGTTTTTTTAAATCATATTTCCAGCATAAATTTGCAGTTAACGGTGGTGTAGTCCACCAGGAATGTTTCCACAAGTCCTCTAGACATGAATGAATTCTGCGTCTATTCATGCCCAGAGAGCTTGAGAAAGAGTCACTCCCAATAGATTGAGGACATATTTTGAACAGTTGTCCCAAAAACCGTAGTATGTATTGCTCAGCGTGCTGAAATTGGTATACAAGGGAGAGGTATTGCAAACCTGCAGGACTTGTTTTAAAAGCCAGAGTATTTTTTAAAGATAATTTCCCCAAACACTTGGCAGGAAATGTAATTCCTTTAGCCATACCCAAACTCTAGGTCCAGCACATCTTGGGTCAGAGTGCAATCTTGTAAAACACTAACCTGAAATGTTTCCCACCGGTCCTGGCAGGACTTTACTTTAACAGTCTACCTGTCAAGGCAGCCCTGGGAGATCTCCTTACCAGATTCATTTTGTACTCTCATTTTGTACGAACTTGGTGGGGTGGTAATTCTGCAGCTACTGGTTTTTCCCAACCTGTGTGTCAGTAGCCGTTGCGTCATCTTCTCATCCACACCATGCTGTCCTCAGACCCTGAGACGTTTGTTAATACCTTGGTGCTGTCATTAAATGGATTATTTTTGTTATCGCTTTGTTTTGCCTTTTGTGTGTGTGTGTGTGCGTGCGTGCGTGCGTGCGTGTGTGTGTGTGTGTGTGTGTGTGTGTGTGTGAGAGAGAGAGAGAGAGAGAGAGAGAGAGATCAGCCTGGAATCCAGGTGTTCCACACCTGGCATAAAATCCAGTTTTCTTCTGCTGATGCTGATGGTAACATCAGTGGTGCTTCCACCCCTTGGAAGGCCTCTCTGTGTCCTCCAACGTCCGTGAAAGCCAGGCGACCCCATGGAGAGAAAAAATTCAGCAACAGAGAGAGCGGAAAGAGTGGGAAGTGGAGTTTGCGCTGCATCCAGAGTGGAGCGCTCACATGAGACTGGAGTGAGACCTTGCCCCTTTGATAGCTCAGTGGGTGAAGTTTCCCACTGAAAAGCCAACGGTTGGGAGTTCGATTCCCCGGTGCGTCTCCTTAACAGAGAGGGTGATCCACAGCGTCCTTTCCAGCTCAGCTGTCCTGAGATGATGTTGATGATTAGGGTTCAGTATTGACTTGGCTGAATGGCTCAGTGGCTGGAGCATCCGGCGTCAAAGCCAGCGGTTGGAAGTTCGATTCTGCCCTGGGCCTCCTTGAGAGAGGCTAGGACTCCGTAATCCATAAGATCCCTTCCAGCCTGGCAGTTCAGTGAGGATGATGAATCTTTCCCCGTGCCTCACCCCCCCTTTTATTTTGGCCTTGTCTCTTACCTAGTTAGCCACCTGTTCACATTAAAGAAGTGAACGATGGCACAGGCCTTTAAGTAAATGGGCATGAAATATATCTCCCTGCTCGTAGCACCCCATTAACCACAGAGTATGTCTTAAAAGCTACTTTCAAGTCTCTTCTCAGCCAAAGGCAGATGGTGAACCCAAGCCTGGCAGGACCTCCGCCCTTCCTCTTGCCCCCGTTTCCATCGCACTCCTAAAATGACCGTTAAACCAGACGGCCCCTTTATGGAAGCAGACAGACCTCCCTCCTCTCTGGGGCCACCTCTTCCTTAGTCTCCCGGCTGCTGCTGTCTCCTGGCAACTTTTCTTGGCCTGGTACCTACCCAGCCCCAGCTGCCCACCTGGTACCTACCCTGCCCTCCTGGTACCTACCCAGCCACAGCTGCCCACCTGTCCCCTTGCCAGAGGGATGCAGTAGCAGCAGCATCATGGGGCCAACGGTGGGAATGCCAGAGGAGCAGAGCCCTTGGCACTGCTCATCACATGGGATTTTATTTTATTTAGAGTACAGTAGTTTTACCCCGCCTTTCTCCTTGGAAAAGGACCCAAGGTGGCTTACAGTAATGAGGGATAATATACAGTACAGTACAATTAAGACATGCTCAAGTACAGTGGACCCTTGTATAACAAACGGTTTGTATAACATAAAATCTGTACAACATAAAAAATTCTGGAGATAGGGGAAATTTGCTTAGCAGAATCGCCTATGGGGCAAATCCGTACAGCATAGAAATGGTTGCAGTTAGGGATTACTCCATTTTCAATGCATTCCTATGGGAAATTTGTATAAAGGA